>JAJAGP010004273.1:0-17500 GCA_025084515.1 Ancistrus triradiatus | reverse complement strand
ACCAGCACACCTAACAGGACGTGAGCACTGAAACGTGCACATTTGAAGGATAAACCTGTACACTTGCTAAATATGCCTACTGTGTACAATTGTGTGTGTGGTGCATGTGTTTCTGCGATGAGACTCCTAGACGGTACTTGGAGGTTTTGGCTTGCTGATGGATGATACCTGGTCTAAAACGTTTGAGAACCTCTGGTCCGCTGCTGTAGTCTGCCTCAGTAACAGGGGATTCTCATATGTTCATGTCCGTCTCGGTTTCAGGGCGCCTCAGCAAGGAAGACATCGAGCGGATGGTCCAGGAGGCGGAGAGATACAAGGCGGAGGACGACGTCCAGCGAGATAAAGTGGCTGCCAAGAACGGTCTGGAGTCCTACGCCTTTAACATGAAGTCCACCGTTGAGGACGAGAAACTGAAGGGGAAGATCAGCGATGAGGACAAGCAGAAGATCCTCGACAAGTGCAACGAGGTCATCAGCTGGCTGGATAAGAACCAGGTACGTAGGGACGCAGCTCCATCACTGCTTTGGTCTCGGTTACAGTGTGAAGGTGACGAAAGCATAAGCGATTATAAGCGATTATGTCAGTTGTCACAGTATCAGTGATGGTGACTTGTTACATTATTATAAATATTATTCTAATATATTTTTAAATATGTTCTCTCTGTTAATATTTATTTGGTTTCTGTTTATTTAAACTCTTACTATGAACTTATTAATTAGAAAACTTAATTCTTACATATATTATTTAACCCACACAAAGAGGATGGGTCTCTTATTCAGTCTTGACCCTCCCAAGGTTTCTTTCTTATAGTTTTTTAGAGAGTTTTTCCCTTGCTGGTGTCGCCATAGCCCTGCTCAGTTGGGACTGGTCCTTATAGTTTAGGAGATAAACTAAAATTGTAAACCTGCTTTGAGACGGTGCTCCATTGTGAAAAGCGCTGTAGAAATAAAGCTGGCTTGACTTAACTTAGACCAGTGGTTCCTAACCATTCTTCCTTGGAACCCCCCATATGTATCAAAGAAAATCTGTGCACCACCCAATCCCACACAGATCAAAAGAATAAACTGATTCCTTGCAAAACTTTATTGGCAAAACATAACATAAATTATAACTTCTTTCCCTTTCTATCGGGTTCCTTTTTAGAGCTTTTTTCACGTTTTTCATTTTTGGATCCTTTGAAGTAATTTTATATGCGGATGTTTTCCGGTGAGTGTTATTTTAGTTTAATTTAACATGTGCAAATTGTATTTTGACAAACTCGGAGCACCTCAAGAGTGGAGAACGCCTCACACCCCTTGTGGAGCCCCGGTTGAGAACCATGGACTTAGACTACAGTACTTTCTTAATTGGGTGGGCTCCACCAACGTATGGAATTTCCTTTTAAGAACTCTTTTTCTTGTTTGTTTTAAAATTCTGTAAGTTATATCACTTAGCTGGATATCACTTAGTCCTCTTAAGCATGACTGAAGCAGCCAGAGGTGGAGAGACTGCAGAAAGGCAGTAATCAGGTAAGAGTTGGTGTTGGACTGCTGATGGCAATCGGTGGAATTGGGTTTTATTTTATTTACTTTTTTGTTTGGTTCTTAGCTTATTTTTAGATCTGAGATTTGTTCGGGATGATCACATCAGTCATCTGGATTTTTTTAACACGGCAAATCCCAAGCATCGTTTAGAAATATCTAAAGAACACAAGCCTGTAGTACTTGTTGCACATCTTATACCGTTGATGTTGCCCTTGTTCTGTGCGAGCAGACTGCCGAGAAGGACGAGTTTGA
This sequence comes from Ancistrus triradiatus, assembly GCA_025084515.1. Lineage (NCBI taxonomy): Eukaryota > Metazoa > Chordata > Actinopteri > Siluriformes > Loricariidae > Ancistrus > Ancistrus triradiatus. Next base: position 15,725 of record JAJAGP010004273.1, on the reverse strand, counting down.
ACACCAGCAGAAGGAGCTGGAGAAAGTGTGCAACCCCATCGTCACCAAACTCTACCAGGGTGCAGGTGGCATGCCGGGCGGGATGCCTGGTGGATTCCCAGGGAGCGGCGCTGCACCTGGAGGAGCAGGAGGATCTTCCGGACCCGACCATCGGAGGAAGTTGACTGAACGTACACTCAGTTCAGTTTTGCTTCAGCGCCATGTTTTCCACTTTCATTGCTTCGTATGGGAAATGACAAATTTCTAGCACTTTTGCAATGTTTGAGAGCATGTTTAATCTAAAATGTTACTGAAGGGCGAGGCTTTGTTTTTTTACTTCACCCTCATTTAAAAATTCTTCGGTTGAAGATGATGACTTGTCACTTATTGTTTTATATCTCTCAATTATCATACACTGTTTTTGTACTTGTTTCTCTTAAGCGTTTGGCCTTAGTTCTATGCCGATATTTGGTTACGCGGTATGCCGTCTGCACAATCTCTTGGTGACTGGACACAAAAGGGGGAATAACGGAGTAACACAGTGTTCTCTTCAGTCATTGATTTGGGCGTTTAAAACTGTTGTGTAAGCAGCTGGACAAATTAAACTGAAAGGTCACAGTGTGGTTCACATCCGGGGGGTAGTACATTAACTGGAGTACTTTGTTAAGAAAACAGATTTTAGCTTAGAAAAACGAATATTTCTCGCTTTCGACCGACTTTGATTCAGACGGTTGGTATGGCGCCATGCGCAGCGCTCAGGATTAAGGTGTTTTTGTGTTTGAACGCTGCATGTGAAAGTTCACAAAAATTACGATGGGAAATAAACAAATGTACAGATTTTTAATAAAATAACTATTATCCATTTATGAGGGGGGGGTTTAATTAACAAGTGTCCCTATGTGGTTCGCGTGTATGGGCAGGTTGTTTATATCGTTGAATACTAAAAAAACCCTTAAAAAAGTGAACGTTTGGAAGCAAGCCTCCTGCATGTCCACATAATAGGCTACATCTAATGGATATGACGAGCAGCAAGGTTTCGAATTACAAAAAGCTTGGAAAAATGTAAGCGGAAGGACGTCTGTCACCACTAACTCCTGGAATCAAATCAAAAGGAAGCTCTAATGAAGCAGGATAAATAAAAGGCAAGTCGTGTGGTTTATTATCTTATATTAAAATGAGGAATCACTGTGAGAAGGTTAGCTACTTTCATTTTTTTAATGGGGATTGTATGGCATAATCTGCTATTTTTTATACACAATTGGTTTGTGTGATTCCGTTTATAGTGTGTTTGAGTTACAGCTGACGCTGTTTTATGTTTGGGGCACTGTGGTTACCTTGGTAAGAAGAAAGAGCTTCTGTAGTGCCATGCATAAATGCATACATTGGTTATTTCCCTATTTATTTAGATAAACTAAACATACGTAACAAGTAACGCAGTACTTATGTACAGTAACACATAATTTATTACTTTACTCATGTGATTGGTTACGGTTTACTTTAAGTAACAGTACTTTTACTTGGTAACACCCTTTGTTACTCTACCGCTGATTATAACTGAGTGATGTAGGATGGATGACTCAGCGGGACATGGGGCCTCTTGGTTCATGCCTCGAAAGCACAATGTAGAATATACCTGAGAAAGGGACAAGAGCAAGCTTAGCAACAGAGTAATTGGAAACTGCATGCTTTGATAGTGAAAGAAAGTGAAAGTGTGGCATTGGGTGGAAACAAGCAGTCTAATTAGTTGGCCCAAAGCATGTTCCAAGTAGCCCAGATGGGTTTCAACAGTAAGCAGAATTGGCTGCGAGCATCTCATGGTGCTGCAACAGCGACACCTACAGAGCCCTTGATGGACTACCATCCCATATAAGGCAGTCTTACCTTCTTTCCTGTGTTATTCGATGACATGCAACCAAAACTACAGGGAGGTAAAGGAGGATGAAAAGTCCCATTTTGATGCCACTTCCCCAGTGGCAAAGGTAAGAAAAACAGAGCCTATGCTAGAATTCAGTGGTCGTTAGGAGAAACATGGCTCGTAGAAGGGATGCCAGTTCCCTTGCAGGGCAAACTTATATATCACTGTCACTCACTTTCCATACTCCATCACCCATTTCAGGATTAGTGCATACACTAACTCTCACTCACTCACACTTTGGAATGTCTTAGGAAACCCACAGAGGCACGGGTTAGAACGTGCAACCTCCACACAGGGCCGGAAGAGTTGGACTGTTTCAAGAGTATCATTTGTAATCTTTGAGAAGCGTGTCAGCTTCCAAACGTAGGAAATTATACCTGAAAAAAAGGTGAGCACAACTGAAACCCAGCCCATTATATATGACCAGGAGAATCTCCAGTTTCCATATCGCTTCCCGTAGTAGTTCACAGTCACCCCTGTGTAGACAGCCATGGCCAGCAGCACAAAGAAGCCTGTACAACAGATATATGTCACGTTGATAGCCTGTCAGTATAATCACAGAGAGCTCAGTCGTACAGTGGTACCTTGGCTCTAGACCACCTCAGAACTCGTCGAATTTGGTTCTCGATGCAGTTTGACTAGAAAAATTTGTCTCGGTTTTCGTCGTTTGTGCAGTACTCTGTGCAATTGCTTAAAATTGCATGAGTTGAGCCGCGACTCGTTTCAACTGAAACTTGATTCGCTATTCAGTGCACAGTGATTCAGATTCACAATGGCTCTTGCTCAGTGAAGATTTGCGATGTGTTTATTGTGTTTTTCTTTAGTTTTACATCTACAGTGTTGTATTCTTAGTGCAAAGAAGTCTCCGTGGGTCCTAAAAAGGTTAGTAATAAGAGCCAACCGAAAGGAAAACAGGAACTTAATCCTCCAGAATGCAGGCTGCAGTTAGTTCACCTATAGAGTAAGTGTTTTACTTTTCACTTCCAATCCATTACTCACTAAAAACTTACATGAGATTGTTCAATACTATACTGAATTTGGCCAACTGAAGGTTAAAGTAAGAGTATGTGTAATAGACTTTGCTATGATACAGTGTAGACTATGTTAAACTCATCGATTCATGGTGCATTTAATTGATTGTGGATTTGTCGGAACTTATTTCTCTCATAAAACAGGGAGCACTTGTACAATACAACTCCATTAATGCACATAATGCCTTATACAGCGTGGACTTTCTGGGGATCTGGAATGGATTAAATCAGTTTGCATTATTCCTTATGGAAAAAATTGTTCTGCCCTTCTGGAACGAATTAACGACGAGGACCGAGGTGCCACTGTGTATGAGCCATGAGGCATGTTGTCCTAAGAACCCTTACATGAAATGAAGTATAGGATTCCTGCAGCGAAGGTTTTATCGAAGGCCTCAAATGACGTGTAGTTTATGAAAGCCATGATGCCTATGAGCAGGCCAAAGAAGCACGCCAGGATGGCCAGGATCATGAAAGCACGGGTGGCATCCCAATAAGCTGTTTGTGTGGGGAGAAATGGTTTAATACAGCATAATTCCTACGTCTTCAATGGAAACCTTTATTAGGTCTCACCGATGCTGTCCGCGTGTATCATGCATTTCCCAGGCACACAGTAGCGCCACAGGCCTTGGTGCATGTACCCGCTGGCCTGTTGGTACTGCATCCAGTAGTCCGTCGCCGTGGACACTACCAGGAGAATGTTCCCAACTCCAGCACAGAATAATCCTCCTCCCATAAAGCTGTACATGCTGCACCTGTAGGTCAATTGATGAACACTCGGATTTGCCGTAGTATTAAGACTAGTCGTGTGATAGAAAATATTAAGCTTAATTTAAAAGAGAAAGGAGTGTAATATCAGCTTAGATGTGCTACATGAACTATATCCATTAATAAAAATGGACTAATGAATGCTCAGTAAATCATTCATGATTAGCATAGAATAAACTCTTTACAAACATTATGTATGTCATGTCGTCATCTCATTGCGAATGTTCTAAAACATTCCTCTCAAGCAAACCATACTACAGTCATATGCTCAACAACCTACCTTAATGTGTACTTTTCTTTCCTTAATGTATGATTTCTTTGAATCTAAGTTATGCCAGTGCACACAGCTCTCGTGCATCTACTGACTGATCTGTCCCTGCTGTGTTCAGGCCCCAGAGAATCACGGCACTGAGGGACAATAGGCCTGCCAGAGACACAGTCAGTCTTTACAAGGAATTTGCTGAAAATACAAAACCATTTAGCGCAAACCACACAGGGGGCCACGTTAATACTGATGACAAAGTACTTTCAATTGACAATTTAGAAACCCAGTAGATATTTATATATACTATTGTCTTAAATTCCATAGTTTTTTATTCTCTTACTCATTTTGTGTTCTCTTTAATTTATTATAGTCTATATATTGTTATTGTATTTATTACATTTTCTTTAAATATGTTCTCTCCCTTGTCTTTTTTATATTTAGCTTTCTGTGTATTGCAGCTATTACTATAAACTTATTAATTAGGTAACTTAGCTAAATTAATATAGATAAATATCATCTAGGCTGCCTAGATAAGTCTTGGTCCTCCCAAGGTTTCTTCCTTATAACATTTAGGAAGTTTGCCGCCATCACCCCAGGCTTGCTCCGTTAGGGCTTTGGGTCTAGATATTTGTAAAGCTGATTTGAGAGAACAGCTCTGTTGTAAAAACTGTCATGTAATCAAATTTATCTTTGTAGTCAGAGAGGGCCGATAGAGTGGAAAGTGTGAAATATAACAAAGATGCTCAAGACTTTAAAATTATTTATCCATAGTAACGTTTCAGATCATAGACTGTTCTTGGAACCCCCACTATGACAGTTTTCCTCATCAAGTCGAGTGGGGTGTTTGTCATTTATATACCTTGTGTACACATTGAAACAAAACAACATCCCCAAGGACTACAAGGGATATCTGAACAACACAGACTACGCGAGACACAGAAACTTGAATACAGATACTACGTAAATTGTATGCAAAATACTACAACAAATTGTAGTTCTACAATTATATTTTCATTATTCCACCAGCTTGGATGATATAGTTGGAGTCATCCAATAGCCTTGACACTGGATGGCAGCATGCGTCAGACCAACGAAAAACGATTTTTGTCTTGTGTCATTATTTTAGTGTCACGGGAGCAAAGGCTTTGTGACCATTTAAGTATCTACTTTCTTAAAGTAGTTTAAGATTGTTGTGCAATTTCGGTAACAGAAAACATTGTTTGTTCAGTCTAACTGGCTCAACCAAAAAGGGTATGAATTCTAGGTTTATCTACAATTTTAACAAAAAAACTTTACCTCTAACACAACCGTTCGCACACAGGCTCATTTATTTTTTAACCTAGTAAAATTATACATTGATAAAATAAGTAACCTGTTTGAGGCAGGAGTACTGTGCAAAGTCTTAGGATACGGATAGATTAGATATACCACTGATATAATGGACAATATGTCTCAGGTTTCTTTAATGGATACAATCAGAAAAATACAGGGAAATGGGATATACGTATAAGAAACTGAAAAAAGAGTTCTATAGGCAGAGTAGCAAGTATTATTGGGACCTCCCTTCCCTTGAGCAACAGCAGCATCTGCAGCTTAATTGGGATGCCAAGTTGATCCTTGTTGCTCGCAGAAGTTTGGACTTGTCTTTTGGAATTGTGGCAGCCAAGAAAATTGTTTGAAACCGAAGAGAACAGGTGGAAAGCTTAAGATATGCTAAAGCTCACAGAGATTGGAATGAAGATCAGTGGAAAAAGAGTATGATGGAGTGACGAAACCTAGTTTGCAATAATTGGGTCAGTCAGAACAATATGTTATATTTGGTCGTATAGTACCATTGCTAAAACGAACAAAACACAAATAAATCGAATGGTGTCCAACACTTTGCACAGTACTGTTATGCTGCACGAAGCCAGAATGCAAGCCAAACAAAAATGCGGTGTCATTTTTAAAAGCTGGTCTTCAAAGTGTGATGATTCCATTATTTATGTAGGGCTGAGACGGCAATCATCAGGGCTCGTAGATCCCGGGAACCTGATACACTAGAACTCCAGATGTGCACTTCTGAAGCAAATTTAAATCAGTAAAATTGTCTTTAATGATAATTAACACAGCTTGCTCTAACTCCATTTAAAATTACGCCAAGCACATTCCTTAGTGAGCAAAAGCTCAGTTCCAGTTCTTATCCTTTTGTTATTTCCCTTTCATCAGGTCGTTAATAACAAAGACATCCTACTTAGAGGTAGAGAGTTACTAGTGCTGTCCGTACATCAAGCTATGGTAAGTACATCAGTTGCCAGAGAAACAGTACTTGACAGCTTCACATGACATATTGACTTCAAAGTGTTCCTGAATAACTGTGGATTCTGTCTGTGTTTACCAAGAATATTTGAAAGTAGTCGTGCTATAGGGAATAAATCCAAAGCTCTTTTCTTAAAGATTTGGCAGGCCAAATTAAATTCCAGGTAGTGAGGAAACGACGCGATTCCTTAACTCGTAATCTAATAGGTATCGCTGCGAGTCGATTATCCGAGTCCAGGTAGTGAGAAACTGGTCGATTCCACGGTGAGTCGATTCTACCTGTGTAGTGTAATTAAGCGTGTGTTAAACTCGGCACGTGTTTCCTGTTACGCAGTGACGTAGGTTGCTGTAGGCCATAACAACAAGGTGTAGTGCGGCAAGCTCTTTTTATCATTAGGAGGTCGGCCGTGGCTGCCGGTCTTTTCCGTTTTGCGGCGATGGTTTTTTCGGTCGTAATTGTTTGAGCTAAAATAGTTTCACTTATTCAAGGAACTGAAGGATTTATTTAATTCCAGGAGCTGGTTCCAGCGTTTCTCCAGGTTGAGTGCTTGGCTTGGGCTTGGCTTGGCTTGGTTTAATTGCCGCAGATTAATTGGATTAATGGGCAGGTGAGTTTAAATCTTTTTTACTAGTTGTTGTCTGCGTTTAATGTGTTTCTTTATTTCTTTGATATAAGCGCTTGGTGAGAGAAAGACCTGGGTCTGCAGCGCTGCTAGTGCTGAGATTTTCCATCTGTTAACGGGAAACCATCCTTAATTGGACGTCCAGGTGATGTTTGCAGGCGTGTAGTATGGGGCCAGATGAATCGGGTTAAAGATGAACAAGAATGTAGCATATTTTAAATAAACATGATGTAGCATAAATTTTATATATATATATATATTATTTGCACAGACTATTGACTATTAAAAGAATGTAAATTTTTTTTGTTTAGACTTGAGACTGGGATTTGTGGGTCTAGTTCCAATGGATGGAGTCTGGGGCCTGCTCCACCATGCTGTTTGGACAAGTAGCCAGGAATGTCGGCCTGGGCTGTCTGAGAAGGCTGGGCTTCAGTCCCGTTGTGACCTTAATGTACATCCTTGCATTAGACGAAGGTGGGTGAGGTGGTGTTACCTTCTAGTTTTTCCCCTCTTGTAACTATATTGTTATATTTCAAGCTACACTTGCACAAATGTGTTCTGTTTATAGACTGTGACTAACTCGATATTCTGTTTTCTTCCTGAGCAGTTGGCCATTTACCAGTTCTGGCTCCACTCCACTTTTGCCATGTTTTATCTGATGTATCCTATTCTTCATAATATGGTGTTGAGCTTAATTTTAGTCTGTGTATTACTATAGCCATATTAATTGATTTAAGCTTGGCTTAATTTCTTACATAAAATCTAGACTAGCTATGGAGGATGGCTCCCTTTGAGTCTTAGTCCTCCCAAGGTTTCTTCCTTATAACAGTTAGGGAGTTTTCTTGCCGCTGTCTCATTAGGCTTGCTCAATTAGGACTGTGGATGTAGATATTGTAAAGCTTATTTTAGACAATACTCTGTGGAAACAGTGCTATATAAATAAAATTGACTTGAATTTTAAATGTCTGAATGTCGTTATTTTCAACTGTAGGTAAAGCGCATGCGCAGTGCACAACCTCGGGGGTGGTGGGAAATGACTTAAACTAGCGATCCATAAAACACATTTTAACATGAGTGCATTTGGCATGGTGCTCCCCAACATTTAACTTTTTAGTTTTTTCTAAATATGCTTCTGAAATGTTTTTGTTTTTGCTCTGTTATTTGCTGGTGCATTTGATTTTGCTGTGTCCGGGTTTGCTGTCTTGTTGCATTTGATTTTGCTGTGTCTGGATTTGCTGTCTGTTTGCTGTTGCATTTGATTTTGGCGTGTCTGGATTTGCTGTCTGTTTGCTGTTGCATTTGATTTTGGCGTGTCTGGATTTGCTGTCTGTTTGCTGTTGCATTTGATTTTGGCGTGTCTGGATTTGCTGTCTGTTTCTTGTTGCATTTGATTTTGGCGTGTCTGGATTTGCTGTCTGTTTCTTGTTGCATTTGATTTTGCTGTGTCTGGATTTGCTGTCTGTTTCTTGTTGCATTTGATTTTGCTGTGTCTGGATTTGCTGTCTGTTTCTTGTTGCATATGATTTTGCTGTGTCTCCCAAATGAAGCTTAATGAATCTAAACACAAGTGATCACATTTTTGGGCGTCGCATGCTTATGAATGCTCTGGGTAAAATGTATCGGTACAGACTGTGGTAGCCTAGCGGGTAAGGTTCTGGACCAGAAGGTCCAGGGTTCAAATCCCATCTCTGCCAAGCTGCCACTGTTGGCTCCTTGAGCAAGACCCTTAACCCACAACTGCTTGGATTGCATGACTGTAAGTCGCTCTGGATAAGGGCGTCTGCTAAATGCTGTAAATGTAATGTACAGATTTTGCCTCCATTCTCAGTTCTCTTTATCGGTTCTCTCCCTGACAGGTTTTTTCTGTGGATAGAGCTCGTACAAGGACCATGGCTAAGTAGTTTTCTTTGTTCTGCACTAAAGTGAGCTCTGACCTGGAGGTCTGAGACGGGTAAGTGCAGACTTTGCCACAAGTGGATGGTAATTAGCTTTGTTTGATTGTGTTCTTGGTCTGTAGGTGATTTGTTGTACAAGCGTGAAGCAATGAGAGTCCCAATGAATATTCCTAATATGCTTAATGTTCCCCAAATGTACTGATGTAAGAAATAGTTAAATATACCTTCCACACATTAGCTCTGCATGATGTTAGTGTCCTCATTAGTGTTTTTGGTGTACCACCAGCAGTTCGTCTTTAAAACAGCTCTGACTTGCATGAAAAGGTAATGTCAGTATATCATTTTGTGCTGGAACTGTAACAGTTGGAATAACTTGGCTAAAGTGTCAGTAATTGTGTGAAGTTGAAACAAAAAAATGAATGGGGAATTCAGCCCTCATTAAAGTTAGCTGTTAATGTTACCGGGAAAGTTAATTAGCCAAACAGTCACATTGTGACAACAGTCACGGGATTATTCAAGTAATCTTAGAAAATCCTTTCTTAGAAAACCCACTTAATGTCATTGAAATGTGAATCATTGTAGTGATGCGTGTTTAACATGGCTGCTTTGATTTATTGCACATTCGTATGGTATCCTATGTAGCTGTAACCTACTTGCTTCTGATAAACAGTGTTAGTATTTGATTAAAGTGCAAGTAGTTGTTAATTATAATCAGCTTGATATTTCTATCATGTTCAAGGTGGTGCATTCAGAGTCAAGAGAGCGTGAGAGAGAATGAGGATCCTGGCAGGGCAAGGAGAGCAGGATGCATGGAGGTGAGTGAGAAGTGGAGCACACTGATGGTTCAGAAACGTTTCTCCCACAGAACTTCTGGGATGTTCTGACCTGGATTATTGAGCATGCATCAAGACACATCCTAATGTACAGACTTGCAACAGTTTCTGAATCTAACATTATCTGGTCTTCATATAACAATGTACACTATTAGTCATTGTTGTCAAAGAATCACATTTTCAAATATTCTTGGACGCCTACCAGACCCCCATGGCAGTATTTCTGTCCCTGCATTGGCACTGGCAATGAGGTAAATCTACTACGAAGCTAATGTTTTGTTAACCTTTTGTAAATTTTAACCATTATTTGACTGGTTTGTGCTCTGGTTTGTTTTTATCCAATTGTAGCTGCACCAGCTGGTTCTGCTTTAACAGCTCAGCCTGGGTGGGTGAGTTGCAGAAATCTGCTCCTAAACCTTAGTCTGTTAATAGTAGCAGTTAAATGTTAATTGATGTGCTGTAATGCAAATTTGAGCTTAACTGAGTTGTACAAATTTATTAACCGGAGGGCCAACTGAAGACCACGGTTATTTGAGTAGCCTTGCTTCGGTTAGCCAAACCGTTCACTTCAGGTTCATTCCATTAAAGGAATAAAATCCAAGTACAATCTATTCTTGCTAGTTTTCTAATCGAAATAATGCGAGTGGGCAATTGAAGTCATGTAGTCCAAAAAATGTCTAAAGAGTCAAATGAACAAGCGGCTTTTTTTTACCCCTGCCTAACAAGAATTACCCTGCTCAAGGGTTTAATGACTATAAAGAAGTTGGAGGATTTACAGATTTTGAGACATTGACAGAACATTTAAACGGTTTAAATATTCGAAAATATGAATTAATGTAACATATAATAAAAATGTAATAAAGTTTACACTCAAGACATATGGAGCCAAACCTTGGGTTAAAGTGATAACCATTTAGTCAGGATCTTAATACCTGGGTACAAATAAGTGTCTTTTGGTGTTCGGCATTGTTTAACTGGCAATCATGGTCCACAATAATACATCAGCTTATCTGGCCATTTCATCTTACACGGATCTGAATTCATTTCAATAAAAACAAATTAAAATCTGTGGCAAGTTAACTGATTGAAAGTGTGTTCTTTAAAGATGTAAAACAATGTAAAAGCATACTGTTTTTGGAAATGTAATTTAAAGTGCTATATTTTAATAAATGTACACTGCCAATCTTCCAAAACAATCAAGTACAGTACTCGAGTAAAATTTTTGAAACGTAATGGGATGCATCCACCGCTGTTTAATGGTTGATTTTCCTGGACACACTTTCAAGCCAGTGATTTATGATGTCACATGAAGCTTAGCTAAGCCTCGGCTTTAGATTGGCACGGAGCAGGTTTGTCCAAACGCATAGGAAGATATGGTAACTTAACGGGACTTGAGAATAGTCTTTCATAGAACCAAATTTGAACAAAATGAACCTGGCTTGTCTCAAAAAGCCTGCCTTATGGAATTGGCTTGCTTTGTGGAATTACCCCCTGTTTGATTTTCTGATTCTTCAATATCTTTGTTCTCTGATTAATGCTTAGTCTGCTAATTTTAGCATGGTAATGTGTAGCCATTCTTGTTTCTGATTTGGTGTTAGTGCTGTTATTTATTATATTGTACATAAGTTTGGGAGCTTGATGTTTTTCAGAGACGGTGCCTGGTGGTTTAAGGTTTCCTCTCCCTGGCTGCATCCCATCCTCATGCATCACTGAAGATGGCGCGCACATTTTTCATGCCAGGGTCTCTGATCCTTTTTAAGACTAGTGTGCCAGTGACAGCAGTAAGTGCCAGAAATGGACTGTGCTCATGATCTATTTCTTGTCAGTAAAGGGAAGTTGGTAACTAGGTGTTTACTGAACATTTGCCTCATTGTTTGCTGTAACTGTTCTGCAATTAATGTTCCTTTTAGTTATTTAATATACAAATATCAGCCAGCTATAAAGCTGTCTTAGACTTATCCCCCTCTGTGGAGCTCTGATTTTATGTACCGTATTTTTTAGGCTATAAAGCGCACCGGGTTATAAGGCGCGATGTCAATGATCGACTTCTAACGGATCTATTTTCATACATAAAGGGTTGTAAGGCGCATGAAATGAAACGAAACTCTTAAGTTCCGTCAGAAGCTCAGTTTGGTCTTTACCTGGCGCAGGGCGTCTTGCTTCCTCCACTTCCGTACCATTGATTCGTTAATGTTGAATTCTCTCGCAGCTGCTCTATGACCATGTTGTGCTGCGTGACTGATAGCGTTGTTTCAAATCCGCTTCGAAAATGAATGAATGCATGCACGTACCCTAATGCTGAAGCACATACCGTATTACTCCGCGATGCTGCGCACTAAGTGGCCGTAAGCTTCGTAACTTGCCAAGGCCGTGCTGAAACATTTTGACAGATTTATGAGCGCCGTGTACCATCTACAATCGGTTCTAGGTTAGAAAGCACAACCAGAATTAATTCACCGCATTTTAAGGCGCACTGTTGATTTTTGAGAAAGTTAAAGGATTTTAAGTGCGCCTTATGGTCTGAAAAATACGATATAAAGGAGGTGTTTTTGTGAAATGCTCGTGTCTACAAATGAGGACAGTTAAGCAGAATGAAGTATGAGGTGTTTTGTCACAGTAACACTAATGTTCACACCCATCCACCTACACTGAATGTGCTGACGTGTTTTCATATAATAAACCTTGAACTGCTTGTATTTAACTGATACCCCATAGTGACGGCAAAATCCCTACACAAGTGCCCAAACAGTAACAAGTACCCATAATCCCCGCACTGTCAGCTACATTCGTACAGGTCTGATTTATTAATGTTTCTGATTTGATGTTTTAATATTTTCTCATTTCTTACACTTGTTTCTGATTTGAGATTTCTGTATTCTGTGTTTTTATCCAGATGTCACCTCGTGGTTGAACACACAACAACTAACCACAAGCTGGTGAGAGGGTCCACTGTCGCTGGTTTGTGTACGTCTTGTTTGTTTTGTAAGGTTTCTTGTCCTAGTGTACATATTTGAACAATTTTCTAAACCACAAAATACCTGGAGTTGTCTTCATATAACAATGTATAGATTCTGGTTTAATCCTGTACTTTTGCCAGTACAATACACTATTAGCCATTATTGTTAAAATTAAAGTACACAGTTTCAAACATTTTTGAATGCCTAGCTGACCCCCTACTGCACTACATTTTGTCAATACAATGGCCTTGGCAATGAGGGAAATATCTACAAATAATCTCGTTTTGTACATTTTAAACATGATTTCTGATTGGTTTGTGTGCTCTGGTTTGTTTTTGTCCGGTTGTAGCTGCACCAGCTGGTTCTACTTTAACAGCTCAGTCTCGGTGGGTGAGTTACAGAAATATGCTCTTAAATGTTAGTCTAGTTTAAATTTTAATTGATGTAGTTATGAAAATGTAAGTGTTTTGATTTGGTTCTTTAAACTGTTTCTTTTAATTCTTAATATGTGAATGGTCTTTTTAAATTGATGTACTGTTATGGTGCTCAGTGCTGCAAATGTATTAACATTACCTGTTTTATCATTCTTTAACATTTGTTTTCTGATTGGTTCTTAGTCTCTCCACTAGTTTAATTGATGAACTGTCATGCAAATTAATTAACCTGTTCTGTTTTCTGATTCTTCAGCATGTTTGTCTTGATTCTTAGTCTTGTGAGTTTAAATGAGTTGATTTACTGAAGTACTCTGCTGCAAATGTATCAACGTGTTTGTCTTGGTTTGAACTGTCTGCATGGCTTGGTTATCTTGCTTTGTCCGAGTTTAAATCTTAATTGGTGTACTATTATGCAAATTTATTAGCATGTTCTGTTCTCTGATTTAATTCTTAGCTTGTGAATTGTTTAAGTTTTGTTCTGTGCTGCAAATTTATTAACATGTTCTGATTTGTTGATGTTTTTAATGTGCTTTCTTGTGTTAATGCTTTTCTGTTTGTTTCTGATTTGATGGTATTAATGCTACCATCCATTATATTGTTCTTAACCAGTTTGGGAGCTTGTTCTCATTCCAGAGACGTTGCCTGGTTTAAGGTTCCCCCTTCGTGATTCCTCATGGATCACCTAAGATGGCAGATTTTTCATAGATCCTCATGGATCTCAGACCCATTTCAAGACCAGTGCGCCAGTGACAGCAGTAAGTGTCAAATGTACTGTGCTCATAGTCTTCGTCTTGTCAGTAAGAGGAAGTGGGTAACTACATGGCTACATAAACATTTTTGCCTAATTAATGTTTGCTGTAACTGTTGTGTGCAATTACAGTAATGTTTCTTTGTTATTTAATATACAAACATAAGCCAGCTAGAAAGCTGTTTGTCTTAGTACGGAGAGTAGTCTTCAGCAAATGTTCTCTTAGAATTATTAATCAAACTGTGATACTGTACTGAAACTGTGCTAGATGTAATCGTGTTGAAGTTGTTTGAGTATTACTGATGTGTGGATTGTTTATACATGGTTATTCATGCATTTGTATGTTTAAATCTCTTAATGTTCATTATGTACTGTTACAGTAACCACATACCATTTTGTATGTTATTGTGTGTGTGTGTGCGTGTCTGTTACAATAATCTACACACCCATCCACCTACACTGAATATTATGCTGATGTTGCATGTAATAAACCTTGTAGACTGCTTGTATTTTAACTAAAATGCAGTAGCGACAGCAAAATCTCTAAACTAACACAGCAGTACCCATAATCTCATGCTGTTAGCCACATTTGTCTAGTTCTGATTTATTGTCTCAGTTTTTATTTTTCTTTTATCCAGATGTCACCTGGTCATCCTCACACAACAGCTAACAGTAAGATGGTGAGAGCTTCCACTGCCATGTCCAGCTACTGGTTTGTGTACGTCTTAACATTTTTGTTTTCTTGTAATCTGATGTAGGTGTTTATTGGGTTAATGTTCAGCCTCTTTCTTTCAGACTCCTGGTTGCAGCTGGCTGGTATCTCGTGGGATTTTGATGTTTCCCTGTTGGTATATGTGGATATATATAATTGTGTGTGTGTGTATACACTAAGACTAGTGTGCATCAGTGACAGCTGTAAGTGTCAGATATCTACTGTGATCATGATGCATGTCTTGTCAGTAAGGGTGAGTTGGAAATTAACTTGTACTGTATTTGCCTCAGTGTTTGCTCTAACTGTTAAATTTGCTATTAATGTTCATCTACTTATTTCATATACATACATCAGCCTCTGGCACAGCCTTGTACTGTTAGGAAGCTATAAGGCTTTATTGCAGCATGTTGTTTTTAGTAGTGTCGCTGATGAATGCATTGTTTATACATGGTAGTTTATGCATGCATTCACATGTCATTGTTCTGTTACAGTAACTATATGCCATTGTTTGTGATATTGTATATGCATTTGTATGCTAAAATCTGTTTTTGTTCTTTATTGTTCTGTTTTTAAAAAACACAACCATCCTACACTGAATAGTTCTGATGTGATGCATGTAATAAACCTTAGATTGGGCATTTAAACATATACCCCATAGTGACGGCAAGATCCCTAAAGTAGCACAAACAGTAACACAGCAGTACCCATAATCCCACAGTCGGCCACTTTTGTACAGTTCTGATTTATTAATGTTTCTGATTTGATGGTTTAATGTCATTTCTTACTTTTTCTGATTTGTTTGGTTAGAGATTTGTTTAATTTTTTTTTATGTAGGTGTTACCTGGTAGTCCTCACACACAACAGCTGACAGTAAGAGGGTGAGAGGTTCCACTGTCCTGGTTCCAGCTCCTGGTTTGTGTACATCTTGTCTGTATTTTGTTAGTGCGATCTAATGTAGATGTTTCTTGATTTTGTTAATGTGTGGTCTCTTTCCTTTTTTCAGACTCCTTTCTGTATCATCTTTTGGGGATTTGTTTCTCTGTTGGGTGATGAGCTCCTGATGACTGATGGAGCTGCTGTTGCAGTGGTTGGATGATCCTCGTCTGGGCTTTTAGTTCCTCTTATACAGTAGATTGGGACTGTAGTGAGCCTGGCCACAGGGACTGTTAAAGTGCTTTTGCACCATCAGACCATGCAGAACTTCTGAATGAATGTCATGTTTGATTTGTTCATCCTGCATTTGTTGAATTGAACATGTTTGCTGTTCTGC
>JAJAGP010004272.1:38703-53055 GCA_025084515.1 Ancistrus triradiatus | reverse complement strand
AGTTATAAGAAGTATTTTGTAATCAATGCGGAATTTGACTGGTAACCAGTGCAATGATGGTAGAACAGCACTCGGGCAGCTGCATTCTGAACTAACTGAAGTTTATTTATAGATTTACTAGAGCATCCAGTAAGTAAGGCGTTACAGTAATCCAACCTTGAGGTTATAAACGCATGAACAAGTTTCTCTGCATCATTAAAAGAGAAGATATTTCTAAGTTTAGCGATATTACGTAATTGAAAGAAAGCAATTCGAGTGATGCTGCTAATGTGCGAATCCAAGGAGAGATCTGAATCAAATGTGACCCCTAAGTTTTTTACAGATGGACTGGGCAATACTGGACAGCCATCAAGATTTAGGATAGATGTAGCCAACCTGTCTCTGACAGCCTTGGGTCCCACTAATAGAACCTAAAAAGTGAAATCTTGGATTATTCTTATTTTTCTCTATGATTGAGGAGAAGTAAGCAGCTTTAGCTTTAGTGAGGGCATGCTTCTACTCTGCCATGCTGTCCCTCCAAGCAATCTTAAACACCTCCTATTTACTACGTCTCCACTTGCGCTCTAAATGCCGTGTTATTATGTCAGTATAGCTTTAGTTTGAGTCCCAACTTTTTATTGTTTATTTGTTTCCCCCTCTTTACTTTTCTATTTAGCCTTCCCTTTTTTATCCTCTATGATGTTGTGTGTATCAGGAGTGTCTATGGGGTCTGAGAGAGACACAGTGAGTGTATATTCCCTGGTTGTCCTGGATGATGTGTTTAGCTCCTCCATCTCCCAAACCCTGATGAAATATGTCCTGCACCCAGGAGCCCGAGAAAATCACACATCACCTCTATAGAGAAGGGGGGGGGGGTGTTCAGCTAAATGAGTTATAGCTTAAAGACATTTCCTAAAGAGCTCCGTATTTCACAGGTTGAGAGAGCGAGGCATTGTGGGGGGAAAATAGGAGTCATCATTTCAATTTTGCCTTATTTTCTCATTGTTGGACGCCAGCAGATGTTGTTTGTTTACTTATTTATGGCTACGGCTTCAGGTTTGGTCTGAAAGGGAGCTGGAAATGGTTTTCCTGAGCTCTGTGATTGGTTTGGTCTGTTTTATATTTACAAATATTCTGTCCAGGACACAGCACTACCCGGTTTTATCAGTGCACCTTCAATGAAACTGCTCCCTGCTCCAATTGTGCACCGTTTCGCTGTGAATGCACAAAGCCCACTCACATTTTGGGGTTTAAAGGCACTGTGGAACTCAGCGTGCTAGGTAATGGGAGGAGACGAGGAATGATTTCAGTTTCAGCATGAATTTATTTCAATTCCTGGTTATATAACTGTTTCATCTAACAAAGCTCATCAATATTTCACCGTTTCAAATTGCCAGTTCAATTTTTATATTCAGGAGCCTCGCTTTCCCCGAGCTCTCTATTACTGACCGTCATCTTTTTATCTGGTCAGCAGAAGTCTTTAAAGCAGGGCCCGATGCCTCCACTGATCCATGAGGCTCACCTTTTCTGTTAAAAAAGTATAGAATTAGGCAGGAATAGAGATAGAGTCAAATCATCTGAGTATATATACAGTGGTACCTCGGTTCTGGTCATTAACTCGTTCCAGAGGGCTGGTCGAGTACCGAGAAAATGTTTCCCATAAGGAATAATGCAAATTGGATGAATGGGTTCTGGATCCCCAGAAAATCCCCCTGTATAAGGCATTATCAGCATTAATGGAGTTGTACTGTACAGGAGCTCCCTGATTTATGATGGGGGATATGTTCTTCAAATCCATCATAAGCTAAATATATCATGAACTGATGAGCTTAATGTAGTCTGTACTGTATCATAGAGGAGCCGATTACACATTAACACTTACACTAACCTACAGCTACTTAAAATCATTAACACAAAGCTTATCTTATAATAAAGTGCTGAAACATCTGATCTCATTTAGTGATTCATGGATTGAAAGTGAAAAGTAAAAGCAAAACACTTACTCTATTGGTGAACTTCTGGGTTCTGGAGGATTCAGTTCCTGTTTTCCTTTTTGTTGGCTCTCATTACTAACCTTTTTAGGACCCATGAAGACTTAATAGCACTAAGAATACAGGGCTGTAGATGTAAAAATACAGATAAACACAACGAACACAGCGCAGATCTGCACTGAGCAAGAGCTATTTTGAATCTGAATCACTGTGTACTGAGTCATGAGTCGCACAGCTCGACTCATACAAGTTTAAGCAAATGCACTGAGTACTGAGCGAATGACAAGCCCCGAGAGAAAATTCTTCTAGTCAAAATGGGTCCAGAACCAAATTCGACGAGTTCCGAGGTGGTCGAGAACCGAGGTACCACTGTATATAGAGTCACGGTGTAGAATAGGGAGGTATAGGTGTAAGAAAAGAACCTATAGAATGTGGAAGTTACACAGTGACCAGAATCCATCTCGTGTGTGTCAGGTGTGAGAAGGTACATGGAGTCTTCACACCACTCTCCACCACACCTCCAATGTCTCTCTTCTTGTCTCTTTCATTCTCCCTCTTCTTGTCTTTCTCTTTTCGTTCCGTTGCCGGTTCCTCTTTCAATTTAACCTTCAGCTGAGTACAGTATGCTCGGTAATGACTCTGTTTCCCAGCAGGCTCGTAACCTGGGCTCATTTCTGAGAACTCAGGCAAGACCTTGCTGCTCCAATTAGCCTTGCGTTGACCTGGTGGCACCGTGCTAATTAGAGGAACGTGAAATATTTAGGCTTGAGGGCTTTCTGGAGGTCGGCGGTCAGGTCCTAATTCACCATGCAAGTCACTTTCTTTGTAAAGTTGTCAAGGCCTATTCACACCGAGTACGATTTTTAACGTAGCGGGACCTTCACACTGAGCACACTCCATTTTTTTGTCTAAGCCCTCTTAAACTCCCTGTTTTTGCTTTCTTTAATTTCCCTTCTGTTAATGTGTCAGAGATTTCTATGTGTCTTTTTCACATTGTCGACTTAAAAAAACAAAGATATGAGGGAAGATGAGTGCAGGAAGCTTTTTATAGTTTGAGTGATCATGAACCGATTAGAAAGCACTTAGATAAATAATCAAACGGTTCCATCCAGCCACTGTGAGCTTTATCACCATCATTCTCCAGCCTTTCAGTTCTATTCCACCAGATCTTTTCTTTCATATCCATGTTTTTAGAGACAGCCTGTTGCTAGTTCTATGAACTCTTGATGAGCTGTTCTGCCCGACGACCGAGCTCTGATTGGTCAGCCTGATTTTAACACAGCCCAACAACACAGAAATTAGAACAGGCTCCGATTAAACGTTTTACACAGCCTCACTGTCCGTCGGTTTTGGACTTTGTTAATACTGGTGTGTTTTTTTCGTTTGTAACAATCGTACTTAGTGTGAAATGGCCTTTAGGGTGTCACATTTTAACAAGTCTTACCAAATCCGAGTTCCAAACCGACAGAAACATTCGATCAATGGAAACACCTTACCTGGTATGATCATGCTTCATGATCAGGGAGATTAATTTTGATTAAATGCCTGAGGAAAAACTTGGTAGGATAATGAAGCTGAAGTGGTTCTGGTAATTTTCAAAGAGTGAAAAGGGCACTGACCTCAACAACCACCCAAAATCACTGGAATGATGGAACTCAAGCCAAAAATGATCAGTGCCAGTTCTTCTGACACACTCAAGCGATTAAACGTTTTCAGATTAAACATTTTACGCAGCGTCTCGGTCCGTCAGTTTTGGACTCGGTGTGAAGGACGGCGTTCTTTTTCAAAACTTTTTCAGTTCGTAAAAATCAGACTCGGTGTGAAAAGGCCTTTAGTCAGTATGTTGGAACCTTAAAGGAGCCCTGCATTCGCCCTGCAATAACCTTCAATAGGTAATTGAACCTTAAGGACCACGTTAAATCAGCGTATTTCCCATGTGAACACGCAAAAGGTATGTTGAGTCATTTCTTGGTTATTTCTTGGTCTTTATCCGAAGGTTTCTGATTGGTCAGCACTTGTGGATTCATACTGTATATACCAGAACAGATTTGATCGAATGTTCTCCAGGGTAAAACCACAGCATTGTGTTACATTTCACCTCGCTCTAAGCTCATTATGGTCTTGTCAGTGATGCAGTGTGGTGTTCTGGTGTTCGTACTGGAGCTCCACATCTTAAATTAAATGTGGCTACGTGCTTATATTGGGTGACTGTCGGAAATTGGATGCTGTGTACGTGGAATAAGCTGAAAATAATCCGCTTCTGACACATTCTGGTAACACGCTGCACCAAGCGTTTATTATTTCCCCATTACAAAACAGCGCTTTATTTCTTACCTAATACAAGTTTGCTTGTTTATTTTGGGAGAGTTGCAGGGTTTTTGCAGACGATGCTGCTTTTATATGGTCGTGTAGGAGAATGTAATCCGGTTTTGCCTCTCCTTATAGCAGGAACAGACCTAATACATCATCAGCGCTGACATTCAATATAAGCAAGCAGCGCACAAGTGTTTTGAGTTGCGAGGCTTCGATGGAGATCAAAAACAGCTTACATCAGTGGAAATAGGAATAAATCTGGAAAAAAATATATACATTTCCTGGCATGGTTTCTTTCTGAACTTGTTATTCTCCATATTTATATCTGTCTGTACCTAAAAAAGGATGTTTCTGAGATGAAAACAAGTAATATTAGAATAATAACCCTTTCCCATGGCCTCCATAGGGTTAGTGGGTTAAGGGTTATCTCACTGGTCCACAGATTTGACGTACTGTTTTAATGATTGAACCTCAAGTTCATCCGTTCCTGTTTTCTGTACTACTACGTCATTCTGTAACTATATAAGGCTTCATAACACCTCAGTCTATCCCCCTTGTTTATCAGACCCTCTGTTCCCCCCAAACGTCTACCTCATTTCCCCTGATATTGCCTCACCGGAAAGAACAGAGCTTGAAATGTCCCCATAATTTAGATACCAATCCTGACCAGAGGGTTCCACACGGTTCAGAACCGTCTCCGTTCCGACACTAACTGCTGAGTTATGAACCCCGATGGCGTTTGAGTATTCGTCTCCACAGCAGTGGGACATTCCGTCTGCTTTTCTGGATTTCAGCTCCAGCGCCGACCCCACATTACAGGAGCTAAAGGAATCAGATATATAATCCATTTTCTTCTAACTGCTTTTTTTCCCATCATTAAATACAATTAAATACATAGTAGGACCAAATCTATGTGGACGTTAATAGTGTCGATACCCTCTCTGTTGTTCTAGGAGCCTCCGGTCTTCTGGGAATGTTTTCTTTAAAATTTAGAGTGTGTCAGAAGAACTGGCACTGATCATTTTTGGCTTGAGTTCCCTCATTCCAGTGATTTTGGGTGGTTGTTGAGGTCAGTGCCCTTTTCACACCAGAACCACTTCAGCATCATTATGCTACCAAGTTTTTCCTCAGGCATTTAATCAAAATTCATCTCCCTGATCATGAAGCATGATCATACCAAGTAAGGTGTTTCCATTGATCGGATGTTTCTATCAGTTTGGAACTCGGATTTGGTAAGACTTGTTAAAATGTGACACCCTTTTCACACTTAGTACGATTTTAATGGATGAAAAAACACACCAGTATTAACAAAATCCAAGACCGACGGACCGTGACGCTGCGTAAAACGTTTAATCGGAGCCTGTTCTACTTTCTGTGTTGTTGGGCTGTGTTAAAATCAGGCTGACCAATCAGAGCTCGGTTGCCAGGCAGAACAGAAAAAAGAGATTCACATCGGCGTAAACACTGAAATGTTCCCAGGTTTACACAAAACAGGTTGGTTATTCTTGTTAAATATTTAAAGTTGTATTTTTTTATTAATTTATGTTGTTTTTCTCTGTAAGTTTAATTTACACGGTTTGAAAAGATCTTATTCAGATTGTATAGCCATATATCGTGTAGTAGCGTGTTGATATCGTATCGTGAGGTGCCCTGTGATTCCCTTCCCAAATCCTTAGCAGTGTAATCACTTATTTGTTTAGTGATTCATTTGAACAGGACTCATTTCAATACGTAAACAACGTCAGCTGTCCTATTCGCTTCTTCCAAAAGAAAGATCCAAAGCGTTTTTATGCTACATCACGCCTCCCGCCTTTCTCCGGGACACTCCATCACGGAGCCGAGCGCTGGCACGTGGTGATGTATTAAACACCCACACCACGTGATTGATAACGCCTAAAATGCTGACCCGGGCGGAAACTCTGCACCCACCCCTCCCCCCAAATATGCAGCTCATTCCTCTGTATATCACACTTTTGATTTGTTGAATCCCACGTTCGGCTGATGAACACCCTGTTGAGAAAAGCAGCTTAGATACCAAACCTTCAGCAAGAACAGAGGTGGATTCTGTTATGAAAGATTATATTTCTCAAGCAAAGTCAGTCTTTGTGAATACAAGCCCAACAAAGCAGTAGAGAGCCGGTGCAGCTGTTTGATTCAGGACCTGGCAGATGCAGCGCTGGGTTTGTGCACTGGTGATTTTCCAGAAATGAAGTGTGCTATGACAAACAACTTTGCCACGTTTTGACAATGTTTTTTTAGGTCCAGTGTCTTAAGCTCTGGTTGGGTCTCACTCAATTTAGCATTCTGTTCACTTAAGTAGCTAAATAATAAGTTTAATTCACTAACCTAAGCATTTTGATTTGAGACGCAACCTGTGTGCAGGGATAAATGAAAATACACATCTTACAGCATACTGACAAATACTTAGACCAAATACTTATTTTCCACCATAATTTACAATTAAATTCTTTTAAAATTCTACAATGTGATTTCCTGGATTTTTTTCTCTCATTTTTCATAGTTGAAGTGTAGCTATGATGAAAATTACAGACCTCTCTCATCTTTCTAAGTAGGAGAACTTACACAATCGGTGGCTGACTAAATACTTTTTTGCTCCACTGTAGTTCGATCCTTGATTGTATTATTACTGTTATTCCACAGTTCTGTTATCGGTGTTTATTGTTAGATTTTAAGATAAAGAGGGCAGAAAAAGGTGAGGTAAAACCGTTCCATTCTATCGTTGCTAAAACATCGTAATCACACTATAACCTTCATTCCTAACAGTTGAGGAACAGAATTTTCCAATAACTGTTTATTGTACAGAAAATAAACACAAATATATTGATTGATAAGCTTTAATTTATTAACAAGAGTTTATTACATTCAAAATAGAATGAGTCTGATTTATAAGGCAGGTTGTTACTGAGATCCACTATTTTACCACCAGAAGCAAATCAGAGTCAGATCCCGGTGTTAGAACCAAAGTACAGGATCAGCGTCATCATTTAAATTATTATGGCTGAAGTTCTTAATTTGAATGTTCTGAGTCAGAAATGTTAGAGTCGGAGTTCTAGATCATCAGCAGCTCGGTCGGGTTAATCAGAGCTGGACTTAACAGATCCATGAATGAAGCTCCGATCAGCCGTGGATGGTGTTTAATGAAAGAGGCCGAGTTTAACTCCAGCAAACGACGTCTTTATAAGAACCGATGGAGCTGCTGATGCTGTATAACCCTCCCGTAACATTTCTGACTGATCCATCAAACCAAACCCAGCTAGAAGCCGATTCATCATTTCTGGTGATGGGACTCAAACTGATCTTCAGTCTCCTTGTTCTTCAGTCGAGCTGTGGATGCATTAAGAGTCCAGGACCTTTGATTTAAAGTGCTAACTTCGTTTACTGAACTGTGTAAAAAAAAGCCAGTAGGTTTTGTAGACTCATTAACATTCATTTCAGCAGGCCTTTACTTGTATAATTCTAACGTTGCTGCTTTGTTATGTGTGTTTGCTGGAGTAATACCTGAAGAGCTTCAGTCAGACTGCCCTAATCAGATAATATTGCACTCCTAGATCGTCCCTCAGCCAATCAGATTGCGGGATCAGAACTAACTGTGCTATACTGTACAATAACACATCGTGCCTTCCGGGGTTCTCTGTTGATCCCTGGCGTCGACACAATTAGATTCCCTCTCATTTGCAGCATCCCTAATAGCAAAGTTCCAATCCCATTTGGCCATCATTAGCAGTGATTTTATAAAATAATTGACCTGATTAAGTGTCAGAAGATTCCAATTAGGATCTTATTGAGTTCTGTGTTAAGCGCTTAATCGCTTCCCACTTCCCAGCTCATTCGCACGTTCCACCGAGGCGGCACGTTCCCTCTATAGCTTGCGTAAATAACCAGATATAATCCTAATCAGATCAGAAATTAATTACAGTACGCACGGGGACGCCTTGTAAACAAAAGCCACAATAGTGTTTGGAGCCGCAGTGTTTTATGTCAGAGCGAAAAAGCAGACGGTTTAGGGGATAAGCTACGGTTTAAGAATATTCTGCACTGCAGGTAACTTCATCTGAGACACTCGAAGAAGAAGAAATTAAACTATTGTTATAAAATCAATACTAACAGGCATTCCTTGAGGTTCATGGATAAATGGTACATGGTAAATGATATCGCTTTAACGAACACCCTGTAGACGCTATGTGCTGTAGGTGGATCATTTAGTGTGTGGATCAGGGTTTTAAGAGTATGTTTTCAAGTACATATCTCAGTATTTCTGAGCACACGCTGCTCTGCATTGTTGTCTCTCTTTGTGTTGCTGGATTTAAAATATGCAGGAGTTTGATATTTGCTGAATGTCCTCCTGAGATTTCAGACTCTGCAGCTACAAGTGTCCTTTTCCCCACGGTTTTCCTCTTCATCTGTCATTGCTGTTTTAACAAAAGTCCAGACTGGGTAGCAGCAAGATTCTCTCAGAACGTAAACCTTGTTGTTTTTAGACTCTGTTAAACTGAACGAATTCTGCGCTGTGAAGATGACAGAAAGAAAATGTCAAGTCAGACTTGACTGCAGCGCCGTTCTTATGCAATATCGTTTATGAACGTCGTCGAGTCTCAAAAAGTCCCGCCAGTTATATAAGAGACGAGAATAAACCCGTGTCTGGAAAGGAATTAAGGCCGTACGCACTTAAATTATACTTTTAGGTGCGTCTGGTCTGTAGTTTGCCGCTGATTACATCAGCATGCTTCCAGATCACACTATTAAGCATAACTGATGCATTTAATTACACTGATTAGTGCTGTTTCAGATAGCTACGAACCTAAGAGGACCTCATACCAGGAGACACGCTGCTACTGAAGATGAATGGATGAATAAAATTAATGAAATGATTGATATTGTTGAACTTCATGCTCTTAACGCACTCGTATAACTGTTTGGCTTTGCTGATGGTTGAATGATTTTAGCATCGTCGTGCTTAGTGCGTTAAGTGAATATGCACCAACAGGAGTGCTCTGTCTTCTTTTTCAGTTCCTGCCTCCATTTACAGAGTGTCAGAGGACGTGACAATAAATGAGGGCAGTAACCTCACCCTCAGCTGCCTTGCCAACGGCCGGCCCGATCCTGCTATCACCTGGAGACTGCTCAATCCGTCAGGTGACTGAACACGCTCAGATAATGAACATGTCCACAACATAAAAAAACCTTCTACACATTTCGTGTACATTCAATTTTAAGCCAACATTTATACATGTATTACGACGGAAAATGATCCCCAAATCCAGCCTGACCAAATGTGATTTTTAATCATATCTTATGACGATGACTTGTTTTCCACCATGTCAGCTTGCTTAACGTTGATCCACACTCCTCTCTGGCGAGTCAAAACTTTTTTTGTACTCCACGTAGATTAAAAAACCACTGAACACAAACACGTCCCAATAAAATCGGGTGAGAAATGTAGATCATTGTGGTTCTTACCCAAGAAAAACTCCCTTTACTTGTATTTGTTCACAGTCCCATCTTGCCTGGACCAATATGGCGGACGCGTTCACGTATCGCAGCAACTGGCCCAAGCGCCTGGCTTGTTTGTGTTCTTTGGCTTTCAGTCCTTATCCGCTTCAAAGCTGAAGTATTTCCACACAGCACTCCTGCTGCTTTCTTTACTAACAGACCATTCTGTGCTCTACGGAAGCCTGGGTGGGTCAAACGAAAGCGTGTTTTGATGTGAATAGAGTCGATACTGAGGGAAACGAGTATTGTACCGGTTCAGAATCGATGTTTATTGATATATCGATATTTTTACAACACCTGTCCATTGAAATTTATTTATTAATCTCATTTATTAGATATTTTACTGTCACTACTTCAATATGAGTCACTTTGAATGCGGCGATTACTTTGAGGCTTATTATGTAATGTATCTTATTTTTAAATAATGTTTTGTTCATTAATTTAAAAGTTACATTAAAAGTTAAATAGCTGACCACACAGTCCCGGAGTTGTGAGCAGAACCAGGTTGCTGGTTTTTTCTATTTTAGGTATTAGCATTTTTAAAAAAGGTCCGACAGATTTTTTTCCAAAGCAAGCTTATTAATCACGTCTGATCTGGACAGAATTGATTTTCTCTGAAACTTTGAGACACAGATCAGGACTGATAATCAGATTATACCTCATTGCTGCTGCTGCTGCTGCTTCAGAAGAGCAAAGTAGCTTTGAAGAGTTTGAAAGTTGAAGGAGATCTGATTCTCACACGCTTCACATATCAGACAGAATAAAGCCTTCAGAGTTTCGGCTTTGACTTTATAGTTTTAATTAACGCACTTGATCTGTGATTATGTTATGGTGGTGGTGGTGGGGATTAGCTCAGTAATATAGCTGTGGATTTTAAAGAAAATGTTTGGTCAATATTAGATTTATTAATATATTTGGTTCCCACTAGTGCAGTGTAATGAAGTATAACGCTGCTGTTCTGCTTACTTTAATCTCAGTAAAACACACCAGTTTGGGCGCTGTTTTAGATGATCCATGCGTTAGAGTACAAAACTGCATGTTTAATGAGTTTGTAGTCATTTTTAGGTTGTGTTACCTTCGAGATTTGGTGAATCAACAAAACAATTGTCCAGGGGGTGCCAAAACCTTTACATAAAACAAACATTTGAGGGTATGTGTGCAAGAGACAAATCCTCAAGGAAGGAGGCGTTTAATTAAAGCACTACACATTAGTTCTGGTATTGATCTGCGTATGTGTGTGTGTGTGTGTGTGTGTGTGTGTGTGTGTGTGTCTTTACTCACACGATCCCAAGGCTATGCAGATGCTGATCTAACAAAAGGTTACTAAAGGTCACGAGCAGCTCCGCTTTAGGACTGTGAAATGTAATTTGTTAAAAGTTGGATTAGCGTCTGACGAAATGCTATTTTGGCGGTGGGCTTTAAAAAAAGACTCTATAATTAGCTGGTTGGCTAACGCACCATAAGATTGTCAACTGCTTAAGTTGTCACGTCAGTCAAGGTGAAGCAAGCATATTCATCATCTAAGGTCTGGAGTAAATTGAGGTGCCAGCGCTAATGAACGCTGCATGAGATATTTTTTTGTCTTTTTTTTTTCACAAAAGGACATGGCACACCATTATGGCATTGTAAAAGTAGCATCCACGCTTCATATACGTGTTTGTAGTTACAAATCTATTTGGACAAAAGTATAAGAGCACTGTTTGTGTGCTTTGTGAACGCCTCATGGTCGCTTTATTGCTTTAAGAGCCTTTGGAATGGTTTCCTAGATTTTGAGACATGACTGCTGCTATTCTGTGAGTTAGTTTCGTGGTACTCACTCCATCACTCCAGTCAGTGCTTGGCACAGAATCCAAATCTGTGAAGGTCCAGTTCTTGTCCAAGTCCCAGAGACAGTTTAGAGTTTGAAACCCAAGAACAGAGGCTTTTTATGCATCCATAACTCAGTCCCATTATGTAAGCTCCGAGATGACTTTGCAGAAATTGAATTGGACTGGTCGGAAACGTGGCATCCTTTTAGCGAGACACTAAGATCTTCACTGAGTGCACAGATGTATGGTTGATTTGTTACAGTTACAGCATTTAAAAGCAGGGCTTTATCAAGAGCAGCTTCCAAAATCGCTTTGTATTCTCCTTAATAGACATTTCCTCACTGCAGCGTAAATGGCCTACGGGCCAAGGACACACGTCTGACTTAGAGGTTGGAGACGGTAAAAAAAAATACGCATGTACCAATTAGAAAGAAATAAAGCAACATGTTTAGATGGTTGATAAGAAACTGGATTTCAGTAACCTTCAGTTATCTGATTATGAAAGTGGCCATGTAAACAGCATACTGCAATCTACAAATCAGGTTAAGAAATACGATTAATAGAGCTGGATTTTATCCCAGGAACAGGTTTTCTCAGTCTACGCATGTGCACGAGTCTAACCGACACGGTTGCCATGTCCGCTTATTCTAAAGACTTGGCTTTTTATTTTTTTTTAATTCAGACTTTTTCCATTGACTGTGGTGTTTTTTTAGTGGGATCTGGAACCCCGAAATTAATTGCCCCACAGAATTAAGGTCGTTTCACACCGAAAAAAACGCACATCAAGCTTTGATAAAGAACACACCTATGTTAACGCCATCCTTCAAACCGAGTCTGAAACTAAAATGTTTAATTGGAGCCTGTTCTGATTTCTGCATTGTTAAAATCAGGCTGACCAATCAGAGCTTGATCGCCGGGCAGAACAGCTCATAAGAGCTTATAGGACGAGCAACAGGCTGCCTCTAAAAACATGGATATTAAAGAAAAGATCTGGAATAGAACTGAAAGGAGGAGAATGATGGTGATAAAGCTCACAGTGACTGGAAGTCGTGTAAGTTGATCAGCTCAGTGACAAAGTCTGATTTTCAGCTGTTATCGGATTATTAAATGCATGTGAACTCACAAATTAACGTAAAGTTCGTGTCTCGAACCTTATCTCCGCTCTGAATCCAGCCAGGCCATGCTTGAGTGTTGGACAGAACAGCGTGCAGAGCCCGGGGTTTGATTAATGCCGTCAGGTCCAGTTTTAGCTTCGTAGGCAAGCATGCGTGTTTTAAATCTGACGCAGCACCTGAAGGGAACTCGGCATTCGGGTGACAAGGGAGAGCTTTGGTAGATTGAAAACCAGCCATGCTGCTGCATTCGAAATCGGCTGCTGGGGTTCTGGTGGTGGGACCTGCCAGGAGTGAGCTGCAGGGGTCTGTGGGATCGTCTCCGACAAGATGAAGCAACTCAGCCTTGGTGTTGTACCAAAACAAGAATAAGACCATCTCATGGTCACCTGGTCGCTCCTCAGTTTGATATTCGGCATTTATTTACAACCCTCTGACTCTTTCGAAGACGAATTTCACCAGGCGTCGCCGCAAAACCAGGTGACTGCACAGCCTGCAGAGCTAGGCTCTTCATTACTGCCTAATTAGGATCGCGAAGAGGCACTTGGGGGTAATTAAGGGCATACGAACAAACAATGACTGCGATGCAAAAATGCTCACGCACACATGATTTCTAAGCGTTAGAGAGCTACTGTAAACACTGCGTATCTGTACGCTTTTGGAGCTGATCTGGTGTCGATACATTCAGACGAACAGGAAGGTGTTCAAAACAGTGAGAACAAGCCACACACACACACACACACACACACACACAGAGCAAGTGTGCAGGTCATGAACTCGGCTGTGAACATGCTGCTTTCCTGTCCAAGAGCAGCAGCAACACACACACACACACACACACACACACACACACACACACTGAAGCTGTCACAGCAGCTCAGCCTTACCTGACAAAAAGGCAGAGAGCGAGAGAGAGAGAACAGGCTGTCATCAACGAAAGCAAGGGCAACAGGCAGGGTTAGAAAGGGAATAAGTCATCATTACCGAATAGAGCTTACACAGATATACAATCAGGTCCGAAAAAAACAGTGGTCCTCACAGACCGCGCCTGCTTTCAACTCCAACGCTCGACAATCATCGTAAACAACGTTATTACGTTCTGAGACCAGCGGAAAGTGAAAAGGTGCGCATCTTTCGCGCTTAAACCGAGCAGAAATATGCCGACAAGCCTGCAGAGCCGGCGTTAACTTGGGTTTTTTTTTTTAGAAAATCAGCCAAACGAAACCAGGCGACTGTAAATATCAGCAGACCAAATCATATGTTGGTGTCCTCATTAGTTGCTCAAGCGGTTGTATTCTCGTCGTGTTTCAAACCCGGAACGATAAGGCCGGCCGAGTCCAGGTTCCCAGCGCTGTGTAGAGGGGATTTTGAGTAAAGTCTGCTGCATTACACTGCAGCTCAGGGGTAAATACACAGAGCCCATCAAAGGGACCTGGGGCTCTTACAGGTGTCTGTAGGAGGAAGCATGGTTCCAGGATCCAGATCAGTCCAGAGTGTAGATTTAGAGTGTACACCTCTCCCTGAGAGGTGTCAGGTGGGAGGTTCCTGTTACATGATTTAGTTCAGTTTTACTAAAACAGTTGCTATTTGGTTGAATAAAAATTTGACCGAGTAAAAATTTTGTCAACCTGGAAAGTC
>JAJAGP010004272.1:0-38603 GCA_025084515.1 Ancistrus triradiatus | reverse complement strand
GGGCATGCTACATGATGAATAAAAATATATGTGTGTTTGTGTGTGTGTGTGTTAGCCCACGCTAACCATTAGCCTCACGGCTCTGGTACACACACAGTCGGTTTGATTGTATCTTCCAGTCCTCGCTGGCTTCAGATCAACAAAAATGTTTCTTCCAGGACTTTCATCAGGTCATGAGCTCCCTTTAGAAGCTCGTCAGATGCAGCTTCACACACCTTCCTCCCTCCACGTGACTAACGCCTCGTTCTTCATCCTCATCTGCTGACTCACCTCCCAAAAATGGTGCTTTAGCTAAAACTGCTTCGGTTTTCCTGGAGCTATGAAGCTAAGCTGCTAAACAAATAGCACACGATAACAGCTTTATTAGTTATTTAGCTCTAATGTTTTCTTTCTCTTTACATTCTATAGTCCTTTGTTACCTTTGTTAGCTTTCTTTAATCATCCATCCATCCGTCATCCAGTTTTTCTACTCTGTTTGTTTCTTTTTACTTACTTTCTTACATTTGTCTTTCACAATCCTTTGTGAGTTTTGTTCCTTTGTTTATTCTTTCCCATTTTTCTTTGTTTTTACTTTTTTCTTTCTACATTTTGACTTTATTTTCCTTTGTGCTTCTGTTTATCCATCCATCTATTTTTTTCTTTTCTTTTGTCCCCATTTTTTTTTACTTTTTTACTTTTTCTTTTCATCGTGACTCTATCAATACTTTCTTTTTATCTTTATTTATTTCTTTCTTCTTTATTTGTTTTTTTTTGTGTTTTGTATTTCCATTCATTCTTTCATTTTTCCTTTCTATCTACCTTTCATTCTTTCAGTCTGGTTGTATCCATCCATGATCCACTGTTTTTTTTTTTGTTTGTTTGTTTGCTTGTTTAATTTTGCTCTTACCTGTAACTGTTTATTGTAGTTAGTTACTTTTTTCTTTTTTTTAAGCTTTCTTTTATGTATCTTCCTCATTGTCATTCCCTCTTGCCTACTTCTTTTTTTCTTTCTTTCCTTCTTTCTCTGTTTTTTACTTTATTTAGTGTATTATTTTGTTTCTTGTATTTGTTACTTTTTCTTTTCATCATGACTTTATCCATGCCTTTCTTTCTTTCTTTCTTTCTTTTTTTCTATTTGCTTCTTTCTGTTTTGTATTTCTATTCATTCTTTCATTCTTCTTTTCTCTTCCTTTCTTCGTTTATTTGTTAGCTTACTTTCTTACTTTTTTTTTACAATCCTGTATTTTCCTTTGTAAGTTTTGTTCCTTTGTTTATTCTTTCCCATCTTTCTTTTTTTCCTCCCACCTTTTGTACTTTCCTTTTTTTCTTCTCACTTCTATTTATCCATCCATCTCTTTTTTCTGTCCTTTCTTTTGTCCCCATTTCTTGTTCTATCCCTTTCCTTCTTTCCTTCTTTCTTTCTTATTTGTTTCTTTGTGTTTTCTGTTTCTGTTCATTCTTTCATTACTCCTTTCTCTCCACTTTTCTTTCTTTTACTTTGGCTTGTATGCAGGTATGAGCCCCTTAACCAGAAACAGGTTGTTAAAGGAATCGGACGTTGCCCGGACATTGCTGTAGCTGCATCGTCTTCTTATGCTGCTGTAATGTAAAGAATGTTTTCATAAGAAAACAGAAATGTGTCAGAGCTACCGCTGAAAACTCCAGTGATAGATGAGTGATTGAAACGACTGATACTTTTGGTCAAAGCCAGAATCACATGGATAGACAGTGTTTGAAACAACGCAGAAGATCAGCCAGATAAAACCGAGACTCAGTGAGTGAATGTGAAGCAGTTTATGTGGTTATAGTTTAGAGAGAATATATAACAAAGCAGTACTACTTACACTAGGACAGGTACATACACTTAAACACCATTTACATTTCTTTTCTCTTTATTTTTAATATTTGTTTTTATTATTCTGTTTATTTTGGATTTATTTTTACCTTGGATAGTCTTTTTTTTCTGTTACATTCATTATTTTTCTTTAAATGAGCCCTCTTTGTCCTCTTTGTTTTTTTGTTCTATTAATGTACTTTCTTTTCTCCTCAGTCCTTGTTTTTGTTCCGGACCCTTCAAACCTTTATTTTTGCTTTTATTTTTGCTTTTCACTCCTCAATAGATTCCTCTTTTATTATCCTGTTTAGGCCTCTGCGAATTCTCTGTTTTTTTTTATTTATTCTGTTGTTTGGTATTAATTGTATGGGTGATACAATTTTATGTATATGTATATATATATAGGGTTTATTTTTGATGGTTATATGTGTGTGACTCGTTTTATATCTCGTGCCTTGTTCGACATGTTATCATTTGTAGTAAATCTCATCTTGCTGGTTGGTTTTTAAAACAGAGCCTGACCTTGTGCAGTAAATCGTAAGCTAAATGGTCCTTGGTGATTGCATAAACATGCTGCGTTGGAGCTTTATGATGATGAGTGTGTGTTGTGCTCGTGATGAATGTGTGTGAGAATGAAGCCTGAATCAGGACGTGGTGTTAAACTGCAGTGGTTCACAGATTAACGCTGTAAGCTCTTTGTGCCAATTTATGGGGGTGTTTGTGTACCACTGTGATGCTAACTCAAGAACTACGCATAAATTAGCACAAACGTTATACCGTCTGCATTCAGCACTTAGAAATAGGACCACATACATGGAACTACTGCGCTGAGACTTTAGGACTCGCCTCTGTTAGGTCTCAGGTAACATTTATTTTTTAAAAAGTGTTGATTTATAATTACAGTAATATTATTAGTAGTAGTAGTATTATTCTTGTTCTTTATATTTTTTAATGTCACATCAGCGTCTATTTATGACAGGATCCAGGTTACACCAATACCAATCGGAGACGTTCACACCGGGCTGTGTTTCTTTTCCATTTCTCTTGCAACTTTCTTTTTTTTTACTGTTTGTTTTGTGCATTTTTGTGTCTTTCACATCGAGGATTTAGACTTTTTCTTTTATTCTTTTTTTCTCTGTTTTATATGTGTTTCTCATGTTAGTGACTTAGCATTTCTTCTTCTTATTTGCATTTAGTTTTGCTAATTTTCTTGCCAATAATTGTGCAGCGTTTTTGGATTCAGCATTTTTCTTTTGTTTACATTTGCCAGTCATCCATCTATCATTCATTTATTCTTTGTTTGTTTGTTTTATACTTACTTTCTTACCTTTTTTTTACAATTCTTTATTTTCCTTTGTGAGTTTTGTTCCTTTGTTTATTCTTTCCCTTCTTTTTATTTGTCTTTTCTTTTGTCCCAATATCTTGTTTTTACTTTTCTTTTCATCATGGCTATATCCATCCCTTTCTTTTTCTTTCTTTCTTGCTTTCTTTCTTTCTTTCTTTCTTTCTTTCTTTCTTTGTGTTTTGTATTTCCATTTCTTCTTTCATTTTTACTGTCTCTCTACTTCTCTTTTTTTTTTTTTTTTACTCTGGCTTTTATCAATCCATCGACTTTTTTTTTTCTTTTTAATTTTGCTCTTACCTCTAACCATTTATTCTAATATTTATTTTAGATATTTATTTTATTTCTAATATTTTCTTTTTCTTCTGCAGCTTTTTATAATGTATCTTCCTCCTTTCGTTCTCTCTTGCCTCCTTCTTTGTTTATCTTTCTTTCTTTCTTTTCTTTTCTTTTGTTTGTCTTTCTTTTTTTTTTTCTCTGTTTTTTACTTTATTTATTTTATTATTTTGTGTCTTGTTCATCCTATGACTGCTTGTCTGTGTCATTTACGTTTCTTTTCTCAGTATTTTTTATTCTTAATTTTCATTATACTGTTTACTTTTTTTGGATTTGTTTGTACCTTGGTCAATCTTTCTTGCTGAATGAACTTCTTTCTTTTTTGTCTTTTTCCTCCAAATGCTTCTTTTATTTGTTTTTTAAATTTGTTGTATGAATTAATTTTCTTCTTCCCACAGTCCTATTTTTTTGTTCCTAACTCGTCAAAACTTAATTTTTTTTACTTTACTTTTCAGTCCTTCTAATGTTTGGTTTTATTTGGGTATTATATCTGGCTTAGTTAGCAGTTTATCAGTTAGCAGTTTAATGCCAGTAATGGTACGTTTTTGCTTCAGTTTCTTTTTTCTTCTTTTTTTTTACACGATTGTGTACGAGAGCTTTACATCTCTGGCGAGTTGCAGGACTTTGGAGTTTATGTTTATAGCTGAGAGGAGGCGGTGGCGGCGGCGGCGGCAGTGAAGCGGATCACGTGACCTCCTGACTTTTAGACCTAATGCATACAGAATACGGTTCAGTAATTCACTGTGACATCACAACCCTCGGGTTACAAACAGTGGGTGGAATATAAAAAAGACAGAGGGAAGATCTCGCTCACATTTCCTTTCATCTTATTTTATTCTGCCTTTGTGGCTGCAGCAGAGCTTCTGTAGCTGCACCATGGGCCGTCAATAAGAAATATGAACTTTATGCAGACGGTTTGGCAGCCTTGGACAACTTGGGCAAGAAACAAACAAATAAATAAAAATAAATATGAGCTAGACATCTTAGCTTATCAGAAATTTTAAAAAGGGCAAAAGTTTGGGTAACCTCTTTGGCAGCATCCAGTGTTTTTTATGCCAGTGTTTTCTTGTTTTTAACTTCAGTTTCTTTCGGTGTTGTGTCTGATATTTGGGTTATGCAACCCTGAACTATTAGTGCACCTGATAACCAAGAAGTTATGAGAGAGATCTAAATGTAAATTTAACATATTTTTTTGAATATATAAAAGAAATACAGCACTGTGCAAAAGTGTTAGGCCACCATTAGATTACACATACCATTTTTTTAATGGTATAATGATCATAGGTAATAATATTTCCTTCTGTTTGTTAGAATACAACCAGAAAACCTTTTCCAAGAGTTTGGAAACCTAAGCATCATCCATGACTTTTTGGGTTTGGACGTCTTGACAAGACACAGAGGCCAGATGAAATAAAATAACTACACAATAACGCATTCCATTGATTAAAACCATAATAACCGCATTTATGAATTGTTTCTAATACGACATCCAATATACATTATACACACCCTGGTAATGATGACAGTTCAATATTTAAGCAACCCTGACCTCTAGTGGTTGTGAGTGGAACTGTCTTTGCAGGTTTCATTTTTATATCGACTTTAACCTTTTACCTAACGCAAATAATTCGTGTGCTAGAACACCCTTTGCATTGAAAATGATATACACTGGCACACATGGTTACGAATTAAGCAAATCTGATGAATGATGCTTTGACGATTTTAATACGGAAATATATTTAAAAGCAAGTAGTCCAGTGGAAACTTAGTTGAGATCCAGAGGGCTCCTACATGGACTGGACTGGACTGGATACTTTACTCTATCCGTGTCTTGCGCAACAGTGTGGGTGCCCCTGGTCTATGGATACGTTTTGTTGATGAAATTATTTTAACACAATGTTGTTTGTTGGATTTCACATACTGTACTTTTTCCCATGGACTGCAAGTGACTAATCAGTGTTTACGATTATAATATTTTAATGCATATTATGGCAGGAATGTGGGTGATTCCAAAGGGTTCACACTCTTTTTCTTACTAGTTATTAGTCATTTCGAGGTGCCAGTGTGCCTACTGGCATGTTTTTGGGAGGAAGCTCACATCAGAGCACTCGCACATGAGTTATAAACGGAGGAATCTGAAGCTGTGCAGCGCATACACTAATTTAAACTGTTAAATTTTATCTGGTCTGCAGACAGCGTGCACCTATGCCACGGGTACAGCGAAGGCTTCTAACGAGGTGTGCTAATTAAGGCACTCAGAGCCAGAGAGGGACCACGCAGGCCTTCATCTAACTAGATGAGATGTTTCAGAGTTAGAGCGTCTCATTAGTTCTTCTTTGACATGTCACGTAAAAACCGTAAAAGCCTAATTATGGCCTCACACCTGCACTTCAGATTCTGTCCACCAGGGGCGGGCTTAGAGAAAAAAAAAGCTAGTTCCTCTATAGATCATATCATTAATCAGATCTTACTGACCTCCTCAAGCAGTATAGCCCACTTTGGACACTTCTGTAATCCTTGTATGATTACTAACAATGTTAACGCTGATCTAGATCACGATGACAAAGCTAATTTTATGATCACTTGTGTGTTGGCAGCAGAGACTCTGGATGTGGGTGAGTATCTGGAAATCTCTGGCATCATGCGCACTCAGGCCGGTCGCTATGAGTGCAAGGCCAGCAACGATGTCGCTACGCCTGACGTTAAGTACGTCAACGTGGTCGTCAACTGTAAGTAACTGACTTTCACAACAGTAACTTTTATTTTTTTAGTTATTATTAATGACTGGATAAGTATTATATTTTTATTTTTTTTGTGGAATTTCTTTGTTAAATACAATTTAAATATAAAACTATAACAACACAAATCACACTGTTTATGCATTATTTGTATTTTTAAAAAATTGATTTAAAAAAGTGAAATATGTCTAAAAATGTATAAAATATTTATCCGTAGTAAACTAACATCATATTGAAAAAACGTGAATTAAAAGGGTAACTTTTTTTAATGTATTTATGTATTTATTTATTATTGTTGTTATGTTTATTATTATTTTCTATGATCTGTTACTGGATGAGTATCATCTTTTTATTTGATTTTGTTGATTTTTATGTTTTTGTTCATTACAGTTTAAGTAATACAATAAAAATACAACACACAAAGCACACTAAACATTTAAGCATTATTTTTATTTTAAAACGTGATTTAAAAAAGTTAAATATGTGTACAATATATAACATTTCTGTCCATAATATAAAACACGAATTAAAACTGCGAATATTTCAGATTGTCTTATTTGTTTGTTTATTTATTTTTATTATTATTGTCATTATTCTTATTACCTGTGATGTTACTGGATGAGTATTATCTGTATTTTTTGTTTTTGGATTTTTGTTTTTGTTAAATACAATTTAAACAATACAATGAACATATAAAAAATCTAACAACACATAAACCACACTAACTGTTTAAGCTTTGTTTTTATTTTAAAAAAAAGTTTTGATTTAAAGTGAAATGTGTTTAAAATACCTAAAATGTATATGCACAATATACTAATATACTATATAAAGCATACAGTGTGAATTACAACTAAGAATATTCCAGATTTCCTTATTTAGTTTTGTATGTATTTATTTATTTTTATTATTAATTGTTAGTGGATGGACCTGTTTTTTTTATTTTTATTTTTTTTATTTTACAATTTAAATAATAAAATGAAACTATAACAACACATAAGCACACTGTTTCAGCAATCCCTTTATGTGACAAAGTGATTTATAAAAGTAAACTATAAAGTAAAAAGTAATAGTATGATTATAAAGTAATAAGTACAAATATTAAATTTTATATTAAATATGCATAGTTATACTAACATTATATAAAAACGTGAATTAAATTAAGAACATTCCAGAATTTCTTATTAAATAGATAATGCATGGCATATTTTTATCTATTTTTTATAGAAAAGAGAAAGTATCTTTATTAAAATTTGACTTTTTGCACTGTATGTTGTGTAGAATTGTACAGAACATATTATAGATAAGCTTTTTTCAGTCTCAGGACTAAAGAGAATAAATAAGGTAATATAATATAAAGATAACAATCTATAAAGCAATAACCGGTGCAGTGACAGGGTAATACATTTCACAGATCATGATCTATAGCGTGTTATCTTCTTTTAGTCATTCTGTTTTGTGTTGTTCTGTTTTGTGTGTGGTTCTGGTGGTATTTTGTGTATAGTTATATTTATTTATTTGGTCATGACTGTTTTCTGCAGACCCTCCTTTTATTAAGGGAGCAAAAGGCGACGAGACTCCGGTCGGACGTTCGGGAGTTCTGCAGTGTGAAGCCACGGCGGTTCCTAATCCAGAGTTTGAGTGGTACCGCGACGACAAGAGGTACAGTTCATGCCACATGGATGTGTGTTTTACGTTTAATGAATCAGTTCTGTACAGGATGATGTTATTATAAAACCTAAATGTGTATCTCTTGTATGTCTTTCTGTCTCTTCAGACTCTTTAACATGCATGGGATCAGCATTCAGATCTTCGGCTCTCGCACCATGCTGAGCGTAGCCAACGTCACGGAGGACGATTATGGTAACTACACCTGCGTGGCCACCAACCGACTGGGCAACCACAACGCTAGTGTGTTCCTCTACAGTGAGTACACACTGTCCACAAAGACGGCTTTGGAATTAATACTATATCTCTTCATATGTCTGCCAAGAGCTCTACCATAAATAAATACCCATACACACTGGTACCTCGGTTCTCGTCATTCATTCGTTCCAGAACCGAAAACGTCAAGTACCGAGCAAATCCCATAAGGTAATGTAAATTGAATGAGAGGGTTTCAGACCCTGTACTGTACAAGGAAAACTCCCTGATTTATGATGGGGATATGTTCAACAAATCCATCATAAGATAAATATATCATGAACTGATTGAGGATAATATCGTCTGTAGGGTATCATAGAGGACGAGCCGCCGATTACACATTAACCCACTTACATATTAAACCCACAGTACACAACAAAATCATTAACACAAAGCTTATCTTATAATAAAGTGTTGAAACATCTCATGTCATTTAGTGATTCATGGATTTATCCCTGTTTTCCTTTCGGTTTGCTCTTATTACTAACCTTTTTCAGAGATTTATTTGCACTAAGAATGCAGTACTGTAGATGCAAAAATAAAGAAAAACTAAAGAGAGCTTTTGTGAATCTGAATCACTCTGTACTGAATCATGAATCATGAACCGTGAATCAAGTTTCGTCTGAAAAGAGTCACGAGTTCGCAGAGTACCGAGCAAATGGTGAGAACCGAGACAAATTTTTCTAGTCAAATTGTGCTGAGAACCGTAGCCGACGAGTTCCGAGGTGGTGGAGAACCGAGGTACCACTGTGTATACTAAGAAGCAACAACAAGAAGAAAAAGAGGCTATTTGCGATGAATTATAGGTTTGCGTTTGTTTAAATGTCACACAAACACCTGCAGTGTTTCTTACAGTTCCTCATCTCATTGCAGACAGTATGAACCTGAAATATTTCATGTTCATTTCTGGTCAACTTTATTTCATTTGTTAATCATAAATTAATCCATTGTAATGAGTTAAAAAATAATAATAATGATGTGATTTCAAACAGGTAACTGTAATCATGATTTGGTACGAAAGGCTGAGTCTTGGACTGAAATATATCAATCCCTGCTAAGCTTTCTTTGAGGAACTTTGTCTTTAAACATTTCATTAATCTTCTCACACATTTGATGATAAACTGGAGATCCTCTGCCCATACTCCTCAAAGACTCAGCCTTTTGTGGATACTGCTTTTGTGCCAAAAAGCTGTTTGAAATACGTTCATTATATAATAGTTTTTTTTATCTCATCCTTAGCTCTAAATTGCCCCGTCCAACTTTTTTGGAATGTCTTTGCAGGCCTGAAATGCAGGAAATGGTGTTTTTATTAACAAAGAAAGAAATATGAAATATAATATCTCAGGTTCATACTGGTCTGCAGTGAAAATAAAAGGTCAAAATTTAAATGTAAAGCAACACTTTTTCAATTATTGTAAAAGAACACTTATTTAATGTAAGGAAACACTTTTTTTTGCAAATGTAAGGAAACCACTTCTTTTATTTTTAATGTAAGGATCACTTGTTATGTAATGTAAGGAACACTTCTTTAATGTTGGTAAGGGAACACTTCTTTATTTAATGTAAGGAACACTGTTATTTAATCGTACGGACAACTTCTTTAATGTAGGAACACTTCTTTATTTATAAGTAAGGAACCCTCTTTATTTTTAATGTTAAGGAACACTTCTTTAATTTAAAGTAAGGAAACTTCTTCTTTAATGTAAGGAACACTTTTATTTAATGTAAGGAACAACTTTTATTTAATGTAAGACTGTTATTTTATTTGTATTTTCAATCTTATTTCCAACTTCTTTTGACTAAAACTCTAAAAACTCAGCTAAGTTATCTGTGACATGTTTTCTGCTCCGTTATAGTATTGGCTCTCTGTTGGCCTTTTAGGACCCGGGACTGTGCGGGGAACTGAACGGCCTGCGCCCCCGTGTGTGTCAGTCCGGTGGCTAGTCCTGCTGCCCGTCCTCCTGCCTCTACTCAAGTGTTAATGCTCGGCCTGGCCCTGCAGTCGTTCTCCAACGTGTTCCTTATCCTCCTCCATTTTTTCTCTCTTCTTCTCTTCTTCTTCTCTCCCTCTTCTTCTGTCAGACTGTTTGCATTAACCATTCCGTTTTTTTTACGACTCGTGCGCTAACTCCTCGCACGCTAACTAGGTTACACTTCAATTGAATTGAATCGAGCGTAAGAGCGGGCTGTCGTGTGTTTACTTAGTCTGGAAAAGAACCTGGGATTGAGGAGAAGAACGAAGACGTCGGTGGCTTTCTATAAATAATCGCTAATGTTTTGTCCTTTTGTTTTTGGTTTCTCTCGTCTGTTTCGTTCCGACGTAAATCAGGCCGATCTGAAAGTCACCGTGAACGTCTTGCAGCGTTAGGGAACGTAAGCTCATCAGCTTAGCGCGCTTAGCATTAGCTCCTAGCGTACGGTCAGGTGTAAACGCGGCCGGTCAGGGACGTCTTGAATCCTGTGAAAGCTTCAGACTTGGATCAGTTGTCTGTAAAATCGCCTCAATTTAATCTTATTAACGCCTCGTTCAGTTCGGGCTGGCATGGACTGTGTACAGGCTGGCTAAGTCAGAAAGACGAGGCGTGGTTTCTCTATCAGAATTCGCTAGTCTGTGTTTACTAATAAGCTATGATACGTTTGAGAGAGCTGCATGATCTCACGAGTTCAAATTCACTATGAAGTCATTGGAGGCACGTCTGGAAGTGGGTTAAACATTCCAGCTGTGAGAACAAATCAACAAAACAATTATATTCTCTACCAAACTTTGCTAAATAATCCGTTAAACTCCTAAGCAATTTCCTAAATTGTGTTAAGACCTCGTTCTGGATGTCGTCCATTGTTTTAACAGAGCAGGAAGGACAGTTAACAGACAAATCTCTAATTTGTAATTCAAAAATGACGAAAATCTTTAAGCTGTTGGCAGTAGGGGTGTAACGATACACTTTGCTCCCAATTCGGTTCACGATACTTAGGATGCGACTTTCTTACGATGTAACTTTCTGACGACTGTCGATGGTAGATTTGAAAAGAGACGCTGCTTTTTTATTCCCCTAAGTGTAAACAGTGCAAAACGATGCACGTTGTCTTACATAAGCGTTTAACCTAAAAAAAACCCTGCAATTGAAAGAAGCTGCTAGAAGTAGAGGTTTAAAATTGTAAACAAAATGCTCTACTGTAGCTTCATCATAACGTAAATAACCGACACAAAACGTAGCTTTTTTATTCTGAAGAATCATTCAAAATAACGTGTACTTTCCATGTATAAAAAATTAAAAATCTTTGGTCCCCTGCAATTGAAGGTCAATAGAAGGAGTTTTAGGAGGTTTTACGGAGTAATAATGCGCCATTTGATGTGGCATTTTGGTTAGTTTCGGCGTATTTTGTTCATACAGGCGTAAACGTTACGAAAAGGGGAATCCTCCAGTTTGTGTTTAGTACACTTGAGCTTAAAGGAGCTTGAGCTGAGAAGCGTTAAGTAGAAGCCTGCTGGAGTGGAATGGAGATCTCTGACATTCACAGTCAGCAGGCTTTGATGGAAGCTGCAGCTTCTCCTGTAACTCGGTAAAATAAAAACGCTGTTGGTTTTGTAGAGTGAAATGTTTTAAGTGAATCTCGTTGCACTACTTTTGCTTCAAAGACTAATTGGGAAAGAGCTAAACGTTGTGGTTTTGACCATCGAGCCGCTTTAACACATCTCCCGGACGCCGTTTCCATCCACGTGTGTAAAATGTATAATATCGCTAATCCGCGTGATTTTTTTTTTTTCAAAACTGAAATGTAC
The DNA here is from genome assembly GCA_025084515.1 of Ancistrus triradiatus. Taxonomy (NCBI): domain Eukaryota; kingdom Metazoa; phylum Chordata; class Actinopteri; order Siluriformes; family Loricariidae; genus Ancistrus; species Ancistrus triradiatus. The sequence continues at coordinate 26,673 of JAJAGP010004272.1, read as the reverse complement.
GACAACGATGAATGCTCGGCTTTCTACAACGGTTTTGTTTCTCTCTTTTCTGTATTTTCAAACGGAAGCTTGCAAAGCTTTGTTTTTAAATTGTTATTTTAATGAATGTTGTATATATGTATTTGAATTCATTGTCCTTATAAATATATATAAATATATATAAATATAAATATTCGAAAAAATATATTAAGTCCGAGTTTCTTAATAGGCTAGTGGATTTGTTGAACTTGTAGTGATGCGCCGCGGCGCTCTGTAAACGAGAAACCTCGAGGAGAGGCAAAATTTCAACAGAGAACAACAATATTAAGGTTAAAAAAAAGGTTAATTTTTATACGAACGCGACGGTCGTGTCGTTAAGCTGCACCCTCGTTGCGAAAAATATAAATTTAAGAAACGAACACATGAGGAAGAGCTGCGTTTGTAATTCTTTGTAACTTCTTCGGCAACTTTGTTTTGCGTTTTTTTGAATGTCAAACGTTTCCCGTCTCCGTTTTCTCTGGCTCTTTATGTTTTCTGTGTTTAGACTCACAGCCCACGTGGAGTAATCGGTGATTTCTGAGGCCTCGTTAGTGAGGCGTGCTAATATGTCTCTGTCCCAAACCCGAGGACCTGTTAGCATTCTTACACGACTGTTTGGACTTACAGGAGACTTTGCCTTTTATTACCTTACACAGTCTAAACTCGTTATCTCGCCCACGTCTGTTTCGTGGCTCTTTTTGGCCGGGGGCGAGTTTGGCGACGTAACGATTACAGAAAATAGCCAACGTGACATCATACCTGATCACATTTATAATGTACATAAACACGTACAGTATCTGTTCATGTACGCAAAATAGTTTGTGGTTGACGATTGTTTCTGTGAGTCCAGTCTGCGAAGGATAACAGCAAATTCATTATAAGAGAAGTCTGTTATAAGATAAGGGGAACGCCACCGGGCAGTTATTTCCAGCCCTACAAGACCAAGACGACTCCTGTCGCTTTTAATGTGGGGAGAGACCTATATATCCAAAACTGAATGAGAAATTAACGTTTAAAATGCGTGTTTGGAATCACTGGTATAATCTGACAAAAATAATATAACATTCTTGCATTGTTGGGTTCAAATAACACAGAAGAAAACGTTTCATTAAGGCTATTCCGGCTACTGCACATGCGCGTCCCGCCACTACAAAGGGGCCGAGACTAATATGCCGATTGTTTTTTCTAATGTGGGGACGGGGCTTCTGTACTACACTCCCATTCTTATGTCAACCAATGACCGGTCTCCGACTTATGTAACGTCTCTGATAACAGACTGAGGCTGGACATCGTCCGGTGTAAATTAGGAGTAAAGCGCCACCTACTGGCAGCTTAGAGGGGTAGAATTTCATTACCAGCAGGATATTTGTCTCATTTTAAGCTTGGCGAGGGCGAGAGGTGAGGTTGGAGGTTATATCTATAAAGCGTAACGTAATATGGCGTGAAGGACGTTAGAGAGCTCACACGCTGTTTATCCGTTACTCTGTCCTTTCACTCTTGCAGCTGATACTTAATAATGCTTAACGTTAATGTCCGATAACACAGGCCTAACGTTTGGGACAGAGAGGTAGAACTTGTGTGTTTCGGTTTCTTTTCAAGACGGCTGAAGGCTTAAAAAGGTTGAGTGCAAAGGGCTAGCGATTCCCTTTAGGCAAAACGTTCCTCCAAAATCTTCGCTTTGTCAAAACAACCAGAGCGGATTCTGCAGTAGCTCGAGCGTCCTACTGAAACACGTCGACCATTTCTGCACCCTGTCGAGCAAACCTCGCTGCTTTGTGTTACATTTGTGTTTCATTTTTATTGTAACGCTCTTACACAAGCTACCAACACAAACCTGTCCAACAGTTCCCCCCAACCTTTTTTTGTTTAATTGTGTTCCTGAGTCTGTCTTTTATTTTTATTCTTCCTGCGTATCCGTGAAGTTTGGTCGTTACGCCCCCATTTCAATGCAAGCGGACATTTTGTAACGGTTTTGATTTTGTTCTCTAAGGTTACTGCAATCAATTTCTTAAAAAAAAAAACATCATATGTACTGTAAAGTACTGACAAAACGTTCAAAACTGAAAATAAAGTCATTTGAATTTGACCTGCTGTGTTTGGGTGGTTATTTTACATGGCGAAATAATAGTAATCAAATCGACTAAAATTAATTTAAGGATTTATGTTGCTATGACATAATTAGTTATGATATGGAACCATATCCACACTGATTTATATGTTCTTACAAGTGTAATGACGTTATTTAACAGCTTAATTGGCCATTTATCCGAATATTTCCAGATCCTGAGCTGAAAAACATCAGATTTTCTAAAAAAACAGACCAAAAAATGAGCGTCGATGCAAATCAACATCTAGTGGACATAAAGTGCACTACATAGGGAGCACAATCCCAGTATTTCACTCCCTATGTAGGTCACGTGTATAGGGAGTATTGATTATAACTGACGTTTAACGGAAAGGGACATAAAGTTTATACGCTTTTACTGAAAAGAATGATTCGGTGATTCGGGTTTAGATTGATGAAAGCGAGAAGGTTTAGAGTTAAGATGAAGGATTAAAGAAAGACCTATGATGTTTGACAATATTAATATGTAAAACCATTGCATAACGAACACAATACTATTATTTATGAGCTGAATTAACCTGTTGTACAATTACAATACAAACACAATTTTACTGCGTGTGTAATACATTTATTTGTCCATTAGGTGGAGACATTTATTCGAATATTTTCAGAAAGTATGGGTATGTCCAACACTGAGACAAATTTGTGAGGGGACAAAATCAGGTATTTAAAAATACAAGAATGAGAAATGAGCTATGTCCGTGAAACTGAGATTTTAAACATTTATGGTGACAAAAAAGTGATATTGTTAACAGTGGACGAGACGAACTTGAACATTTGAGTTAGTGGTGGGGACAAAACAAGTAAAACAAATGACTGTGCGACAAAAATGAAATGTGACAGAATTTGGGTGAAGGTGGAAGTTGTAGACACAGTGGGTGATTTGATATCTGATTTGATATATTTAAATAAAGCTTTATTTCTTGATGAAGTGGACATTGATTTATTTCATATTATTGTTTAATTTAAATGATGTTTGGACAAAATTTCTCAATTCCACATTTATGATCTGTGCTTCCTCTGATCAGAGGTTCTGGATCCATGGAGACGCTCCTAAAAACAAATGAAAGCCTTCTTTACAGATTCATAAACTTTATTGATTAATGATGAAGGTCCGACTCCATCAGGACACAAAACCACGTGACCTCCAGACGCGGCCTGTGCTGTGATTTGATTGGACCTTATTAACTCTTGATTAGCTCTCCTTAAACGCTGCAGGTGGTCCCATATGACATAATGACGTAGGCTATATAACCTCCAGGCGGAGGGTTTCGTTCTGTTTCTAACACTAGATGGTGGCGTGTCTGCAGGTTCCTCACTCTTTTACAGGAACGGTTCCAAGATTTGGTTGTTATATTGTCTAAGTGTTGTTATTATTAGTTCTGTTTTAATGCGTCACTTGTCTCTTTAATTGTAGCGCTGCTGTGAGACCGGTTCTGGATCTGGAGCGCGGTTTGCTGATTGACTTTAGCTTTCTGTGTTTGAGCTCACAGGCCACCGAAGCGGGTATGGCTGCTTTTGTCTATAACGGTTTGCTTTGTTTTAATGAAAAGCTTTTTGTTTCTGTGAGATGACGAGCTACGGTGTTACTGAAGTCTGGTACTAGTACACAGATTTACACCTAACACCCGTGTGCTAAAGTGGTTCCATGCTAACCCTGTTTGTAGTTTTTTTCTCTGTTGTAACTGAGCAGTTTTGTTTCATTACTAATGTCAGGGTTCATAGATGAGTATTTAGTTCATTCATGTAACATTATATATTACTAAATATAGTCTTAAAGTACAAATTCAGTGTTTAACAAATACAGTTCTACAAATTAAGGTAGTTCTACCAAACCAGTGCAGAAGCCCTGAAGTGTAAAACTAACAAATGCAAAAGCAAATCCAAAAACAGCAAGGTCTGCTTGTTTAAATCCATGTGATCATTGTGCTGAGTATTCGTTACCTTCTGAAATGGTTGCCTTTGTGATGGTGTTTTTTGTGGATTTGGTTGTGTTTTGCTGATGTAGTTTTGGACTTGCTGTTTGAGTTTATTTGTTTGATTTGGTTGTTGGAGGTTGTGGACTTGGTTTGCTGCATGCTAGTGCTGTTTGGACTTGCTGTTGCTTTGTGAATGTGTTCAGGTTCTGAATCGGTTTTTGCTGTTTTTGGGTTTGTTGTATTTTTAAACATTTTGCACTTCCATAACACTAACCTTGCAAAACTTTAGTGGTTCTGGAATGGTGTTCAAACTACAGTGTTTTTTTTAATCCACATTTAAGAAATTCTACAAGTAATGTTTCAGAAAGTCTTTATTCCCTGCAGTGCTCATTGTATTCTATTGTATTTGGAGTTGTGTTGTATTTCTGAACACTTGTCTGTGCTGTTAAGACCTTATCATCCTTAAGTGTTTGTCAATCACTTTTCAGATGCTTCCTGTGTTCTCTCCTACAGGTCCCAGTCTGAGGATGAGCTTCTCTCATCCACTCACAGGTTTGTAATCATTGTAACATGTTTTAGGTTTTGCTGGTTATTAAATGTTTGGATGGTTCTTCTGGTCCATGTGGCTGTGGCATCTATTGGGGTTTGGTGTTTTGTAAGTCAGGTTAGTGCTGAATTTTTGCTTTTTATAATTTGTATTCCCTCCTATAAATACACTCCTTGCCTGTTGTAGGTCAGATCCTCCAGTTCTTTACCCACAATCCCACACTCCTGCACTGAAACATCAGTACCAGAGGGAGCTGGAGAGGTGGATCACTTTAGATTTTAGGGGAGTCTGAGTCTCTGAATTTTATTCTTGATCTTTATCATCTGTGTTACTGACCTTTTATGTAACTTGTCTGTTGTCTTTCTCTGCTCCCACATCAGTTATTGTGATGCTGTGCTTCAGTTGATGCTTAAATGTTGCTGCATGAAAAGCCACTGATTTATTGGTGTGAATATCTGAGCTTAAACTGATTAAACCAGTCAGTGCTGTTCTAATGTGATGTTCTTTGTCTATTTTTGACTTAACATTGATTGGTCATGTTTGGTTGTTGCATTTGAGACTGTATTTGTCATTACTGACTTTATTCAGATGCTACATGTTTATTCATTGTTCTGTTTTCTAATTCAGTGTTTTCATAATTGTTCTTGCATTTTTACATGTTTTCTGACCATCTACTGTTGAGGGGTGTGTATATAATGTCTTTATTTATTGTTAATCAAATGCTACCCGTTCTGTTTCAAAATTCAGCTGTTCCTGCATTTCTAAGCATTTGTTATTTACTGTTGATATAGTGAATTGATATGAATATTTTTAATCAGATGTTCTGTTCTCCTCCTGCAGGTCCCAGTGTGGATCTTCCTGTCTCATCAGGTTTGTTATTTTAACATGTTATGTTTGCTATTTCGAAACCTTTAATGGTTCTTGTTCCATCTGGCCGTGGTGCTTTTGGCCTGAGTATTCACATTAGATCAGGTTGGTGAGTGCTGTAGTATTTTGTGCTCATGTATTGTTGCTCATGAGGTCACTCCTTTATCTGGCTGCAGGTCTGAAATGCTGACCTAAAGTGATCCCGCCCCACTTCTGCTATGCTGCTCTGCTTCATCACAGCTCATCTGTGGTTTGATCTTTAGCATGTTCTTTATCCACACCCTCCAGTTTAATCTAATTTTAATTACTGCGTGTTTCCTCATTTAGAAACCTGGATATCTACAGCGATCACCGAGGGAGGAACATGCTTATTCCACTGTTTTGTTGGTGTAGGGATGATCCTCATCTGACCTGCTCTCCCTCAGTCATGTCCAGGATTATCCTGCAGAGACTGAGCAGATTTATGGACTGCTCCTCACCTGCCCAGCACCTTGAATTTAATGTTTTTGTTCATAAATGAGTGATCATGTGGTGTTTCTGGGTTTGGGGTTTGATTCCTGATTGGTTTTTGATTTGTTCGGGCTTTTGTCATGTTAATTTGGTCAGGTTTTTGTAGTTTCAGGTTAATGTTCTGATTTGGTTTCTTTCCTCAGATCTGAGGAAGCACATGATGGAGCTGGATTGTAACTCCCTCAGGCCCTCCCTTATTTTTGGTGGGTTTAGTCTGAAATGTTCCTTGTTAGTGATTTATAGGATTCTGTTTTTATTGGATGGTTTGAGGTTTTCTGGTTTGTGAAACTGATTTGGGGTCAGTAGGTGATTTCTGATTTAATGTGATCTACTTTAGGACTGGGTTTAAAATGTCTCTTACTGATGAGTGTCCTTTCTCCTGATTTAAATTTTTCTTGTTCTGGGTTTTCTGATCATATGATCTAATATGATTTAGGTTCTGGTTTAACAGGTTTTCTTGCTTCCACATTCTGACTTGCTGTTTTTCTGCTTGATGTCAGATTGAACTTAACATTGCCTGGAACAGTTTATTACGGGTGGTTTTTGAAGCATGTTTTCTCATTTTTGTATTTATTTGATTTCTTAAAGGTTTTTCCTGACTTGGTATCAAATTGAGCTGCTGTTTTTATGCTTCACCTCTAACCAACTAAACCCTTAATCTGAAAATTTCTTGGTGTAATACTATCTGTATTTGTTAATGGACTGCAGCCATTAATAAATACATCGGCGTGAGGGGGTTTGTGCCCAACTTCAAGGTACAAAAGGTCACATGGTTCATCTTAGTTTCCTTGTGTGTTTATGGTGGTTTAAAAACCTGTTCTACATTGAGTTTGGTTTATAAAAGGGTTCATGTTTGGGTTTGGTTTTTTCAACATTTTACCACAGCTTTATTTTTTTTTTTCTTTTTTGTGGGGTCCGTCCCCCCCCCCCCGGTACCCCACAAAACCATGAATGGGATCCTCCATACATGACGTAAAAAATGTTGACTGAGCATCAGGGTCTATTTATGGTCTGTGCCAGGGTGAATGATGGTGAAAACTCAAAGGTCTCATTTGCCAAAACAATTTTCTGTATAACTTTGGTTACACTCCCATATGACTTTAGGGTGAGTGGTTTGAATAAGGTTTTTCTTGCTTGTGGTTTGAACGGGTGAAAACAGGTTTTACTTTTCCCACGTCTGAAATTGAGCCACTGTTACAACGTTCTCTATGACTTACTTCAAACTTTAAACAGGTTTTCCACATTCTGAGTTGTATTTGCTGGGTTCTGTGTACTGAAATACTGGTACTTAATTTCTTGTTACTGAATGACTTCATTTGCAGTGAAGGATTGGTTTTGGATTGCGAAGGGTGGTTTTTAATTTATTTTATTTTATTTATTTTTTTATTTTTGGTCAGTATTACAAGTGGTTGATCTCATGTTGATCTGTAAACATGTCTCTCAACTGGTTTATCTTCCAGTTACAAGGATTGTGTTTTACTTTTTGAAATGTTTCTAATTAATTGGTGTAAATTGTGGCTGCATAGTCTTTGCTGTTTAATAAAGGATTGTCACTACTTTAGTCTTGTTCTTGTCTTCTCTATAAATGTGTGTATGTAGCTGCCATGTTAAAGTTATTACCCCCCCCCCCCCCCTACTTAGCTATGGTTAAAATCCAGTGACTGTGTGCAGGTTCTGTGTATTCAGCCTCAGACATAATTGTACTTAAACTGTTGTTAAAATAAATAAATGCAAATATGGGTTAATAAAGAAAGTGAAAGGGGGAGTGATCGTTTCTTCCTGCTGTTGCCTGGCCTGTGTTTGGTTTTTTTGTTTTACACTCAAGTACACCTGCAGTAATAGAAATGAGTGTCCAGTTTAGCTATAATTATCTTGTGTCGACACCTTTTCTGTTGAAATGAGTGTGTAGCTTTTACTTTAATGAACTTTCGCTTTAGGCTGTTTGGAAACCGAGGATAGGAATGTAGATGCCGTTTCATTCCCTCCTAACAGAACTAAGCTAAGTTGTAAGCTAGTGCGCTTCACTAGTTAGATCATAGTGTAGAGGTGAAAGTAAGGGAGTATGTTCCCTGCGTAGTGCCCTTCATTACCACAAGGTTGAGTTGCAATGGACGGAAGGTGCCATCTGCTGGACAATATTTGTAAAACTGGCTATTTAAGCTGTTAAATATCGACTGTACTCTTACTGTGTAATACGTTTCTTTGGCCACCAGATGGGATCATTTACCCGAGTATTTCCAGAGATTGGGCTAAAACACAAACACTTAGAATCACCATCTACAAGACATGAAGTGCACACTATTTAGGGAGCCTTTCCCGTTATTTCATCCACTAGTAGGAAGCTTGTGCAGGGAAGTATTAACTTTAATTGATTAATATGAGGTGCATTTGGTAATTACATGATATTTTATTCATAGTTATTAACCCTATTATAACAAACGTATTCATATATATGATTGAAGTCATAAGCTGAATGCTGTTAAATAATATGGGATTTCTATGTACTTTACACTAAACCTTTAGATTTATAATAAAGTCATTATATTAAACCCCTCTGGTAAATTCAGTAATGACTGCAGCGGTTATGTAACCTTTAAACTTTTGTTTTTAATCTTTAAGCCCTTATGTTAACCTTTAGTTATATTTTATCAGTTATGTAACCTGTAAACCGTCCTTTAATTTTATTTTAAGATTTATTTATCCATTTATTTTATATCGTGAATAAAAAAGTTTTTTTCTTTCTGTATAATTAGTACAAGAGGTGTTGTTTCCTGGGGCCGTTAATTGGTGTAACACCGGTGAGTCCGTGCTCTTTTGGCTCTTTTTTCTTAAGATGTTAACCCTTTAATAGCGAGGACGAGTTTAAGTGTAATTATTAATAATTTAACAATATTATAACTTATAAATGATGCTTTGTTCTTAAATGCCATCCTTTAATGCTGTATTTAATTAATTGATTTTGTTAGAGCTAATTGCTAATAGCGAACTCGGTGTAACGTTGATGTGAAATGTTTCTGATGACACATTTAAAGTATTTGACATTTCTAACAAATGGTTTAGCTTTGTCCATGGTAATCATTTCTATCCCCTTTTCTTATTTACATTATGCTGGAGAAAATGGCGCCTTTCATAATGGGAAGCCATTGGGTTCAAAACATCCTATTTGATCGGATCAGGACCAAAAACAATGTGCTGATGTGAATTTATTTTTTAGATGATTCATGTGTTTAAATCAAAATGTCTGGTGGTTATGACTAGAGTTGTAAGACCTTTGAATAAGTACGTTTCTTTCTGTTCAGCTGAATCAGGACTGAAATGGAGATTTGCTGATGAGATGATCTAGAGAATAAATCATCAGGCCTGCCGAGCTCTCGTCTGATCGGTCATTAATCAAACAGGTTCCAGTGTCAGACCTATTGTCTGATGATTTATTTAGTATAATGAAGTGATGTGGATTTATTTCAGAGGATCCAGAGGTGACTGTTAGAGAGATTTAATCCCAGTCTGTATTGGTTTATTTAACAGCTCTCTAATACAGACCAGTGACCCTGTGGTACGGCTTCTGATATCACAATTATTTCTACTTCTGATTCTATTCAGTTATTAAATAGACTTTATCTCTTAATGATTGATCTGGATCACATCCATGTGTGTGCTTAGTGTGTAGTTATTGTGTGGTCATGTTTTAGAGGTGTGGTAGTGATGAGCTTGGTTGTGTTACTGTGTGTTTATGTTTGCTTTGAACTGGTCACTTGTTATCCTCTGTTATTTAAAGCTGTGGAACCAAAAGGAGGATGATTAAAAGTATGAATGTTTCTTTCTGTTCCTGCTCTTCTCTAAACTCGGTCTCTCATTACAGGGTTTAATTGTAGCTGAAGAAAAGCAGCAGGTAAAAGTGATTACTGAACTTTAATAAATGATTACAGGGATTTTATTAAGAAAAAAAAGCTCCAGTTTATCTGGTTATTCTTTTCCTGATTCTGCTGCTTATTTGCTGTGGTTCTTTTTTAACGTAATGTTTTTTTTAAATATCTAAAGCCTGTGATGGATTTTAAACTTATTTATGTTCTCTTCAGCGAGGTCCAAACGTTATTCAAGTGTAAATCTGTAGAGGTTCTTCTGTTTGTTTGTTTTTACCTTCTGGAGGACAGAAATCTAAGAGAAGCTCCTGCTCATTAAAATCCTCGATTTTAAGAGTTTAAATCAGATAAATGCTGCTTTTTTTTTTTGTTTTAAACTGTGGAGCTTTTAGTATAAGAGTTAATCCTGACTGAATTCTCTTCATCTTCTTTAGCGTTTCTCCATTTCAGGGTGAGCAAAGAAAGAAAAGCGTTAGACTGCCTGGATTTCTTCCTACAGCCTTTATTGTGAGAACGTTTACATTCAATTAGTACAAAAACACACCCAATCAGTGTGTATGGACACATCACTGTCAGAGTCATGATGAGTGTCGAATCAGACTCTGCACACGTTACTGAATGTTGTTTTTATATCTTAAGGCTTCTGCCTCTTAATAATCCTCTAATACAATCCGTGTATTTCGTCTGTATTGTATTAGGACTCGGGGGCTCAGGAAACTCTTCTGACCACGAATCCGCAGAACCGAGAATGGACTGAACCCCTGCCAAGTTCTGCTGCCATTACACAAACTGGGACCTTCTTGTTTACTGTTATTTAATTATAAATAAGAAATAATGCAAATTTAAGATAGAAATTTTTTAAAATAAAAGGATCCCTTTGTATTTTATTTTGACTGAGTTATTTATTATTCTTTTTTTTTACTAGTTTGTGTTGTTCCTCTTTTATCACCTTTTTATGTGTCAGGGATTATTACTTTCTTTCTAGTTAATATTTACTTTTTATTATGCTTCAGATCGTTCCCTACTTTGTTGGTGGAGTTTCTGTCTGTTGTTTCTCACATCTCGTCCCGGTTAGAGACTGCGGTGGCTGGAGCTGGATGATCCTTTCGGTTGCTTTGCTCGGTGGGGTTCGAAGCTGTTACTCTCCTCCTCTCCGAATCTGCACCTTTATACACATGGACTTACCTCTACGCCAAAAGGAGTTGCGATGCTGGCAGGCCGCTTTTTTGTTAGGCCTTTATCCTGCAGTTCGTTTATTTCAAGCCACAGAGAGAGCAGCGATCGTGAGAAAAGCGAGGATATGCAGGATAAATCTTAAAATCCGCCGCTACGAACAAAACTGGAATAGCTCACAGTGTGTTAATCAGGTATGCTTTATTTTATTTTGTTCTTGGTTATTTCTGAGATGACGATCTCAGTTCGCATCTTTCTAGAATAGTTTGGCCGTGGAAACTTTGTTACTTTTATTCTAATTATTTACCAAACATTTACAACATATAGGTATAAGCTATTAAATAGTAATAAGTAAATATTTTAATTTTTAATTTAATAATAAATACATACATTAATAACGCAAAGAAAACGATAAATGTGTATACAATGAAACCACAAATTACAAATGAAAAACACAAAAATAAATACCTCATAAAAGGAAAAATATTAAAAAAATATATATAAACATAAATACAAATGTAAAGTTCCTATAGATATATTATTATATATATACTATATGTATATGTACACTTACCATTTATGAATATATTATCTACTGTTATTTATAAATATAAACGTCTACCTAACACAATATTCAAAATGTAAAGTGTTTTGTCTTTTTTCATTCGCATTAAGACCACTATTTTTGCGGGGGGACTGTATGGGCATACTCGATCCCTGGGCAGGTAGGGGAGTAGCTAGATGGTGATGCTACGCATCACCATCTAGCTGCTGTTCCCCTACCTGCGTGAATCCCCACTACTTACCTGCCCGCCCGCATATTTCGGCCGGCCGAAATTATCTTACTCAATTCAATTCATATAAAAATTTTAGGTCGCTCCAGAAACAAAGTACAAGTCAACTAAGGGACATAGAATATAAACCTCAAAAATATATTTCTTCCTTTTCTAATGCAGCATAATTACTCGGGGATTTATTACGATGTAATCAGCTGCTTTGTAATAAGCTGTTACAGGCTCAGTTATTATGGAATCACCTGCTATGAAACCAATCGTTATCGCTGCTGTTGCCGTTTTCGCTGGATTCGAACCCCGATCGTTCACCACGCAACCATTTCCTTAACCCACTGTGCTACGAGAGGAGACTGGAGGCAGCGGTTTCAAAGTCTCATTTAACCTTCCGCTTGACTTCAACTTGTCACGGACCAAGAGTAAAAATCCGCTAAAAACACGCGTTGAGAAGCGAGAAAGGAAAAACAAAGCAGGGAGTTTGAGCGGTGGATTCCGTCCAAATCAGTGGTATGAGAGGTAAGTGCTGTGGGTTAGAGTGTCTGTGCATGTGTGTCTGTGTCTAGGTTCAAGCCTCAGGAGGAGCAGCTGGACGGAGCTGGACGGAGCTGGACGGAGCAGTAAATAGAGCTACAAACCTGAAGAGAAAAGAAACGAATCTCCGAACGAACTAGATGGAGCGGTGTGGAAGGCAGCCAACGAACGCAACGGGACCGGAGGAGAAAACCCAGGACAAATAACATCAAATAAAAATCATACGTAAAATCAGAAATAAATTAAAAGAAATAATTAACATGTTAACACACTAATCATAGAAAATGCAATACAGCAATCCTTCAGAACGTACGAATTTCAAAGAAGGGTCTACATGTTAGATTACAGTAAACACTGAAGTTTTTTTTTTTATATATATATTTAGTAATTTGTGTTAGTTTTATATGCGCAATCTAATTTCCCTCGTGTCCCTTTGAGCTCCGGAATCATCTGTATAAGAAACATTAAGCTTTATAATCTCTCTCTGTTTGTTTACGTCACCGTCCAATTAGCAGAAACGTAACATTATTAAATAATTATTTGTTCAAACCTGGTGATTATGGTGTAATTAATCTGATCGTGATGTTAATGGTAATAAACATTCCGTACATCTACTCACAGCTGTTTCTATTCAGCGTTATGATGTACTGCACACATAACACTTTGGCCCATAAAACGCAGGGAATAAGACGGTCTTATAATATTATTGGTGTAAAATAAAACACACAGGCGATACAAACAACAAAAACCCTTTAATAAACAGTGAATATGTAACGTACAGTGAAACTCAAACTGTCTACATTATATTGTAGCACAGGACAGACATGAACCCAAAAACAAGCCTGGATAACAGAGCTCAAAAGCTACTAAACCTTACCGCCATCAAAACACGAAAAAATAAAATATAAACTCTTGTTTATTAGAAAGAAGAAACTTGAAGGCCTGAAAGAGAAGACGAGAGAACAGGAATTAGTGCACCGAGTAAAAATGAGCGTAATTTTCAGCTTCGTACTTGACATGAACTTTCAATTTATCAGCAGCTCATAAATAAACTAAAAGTCTCCCTGTAAACACAAAGAACAAACCAAGTTACATCAAAAACCGATAAACACGGGGCGCTACCGGTAGCTTCAGCAAACCCGCAAACACAGCGTCTGCACTCAGCGTAAAGTCAGGTTTGAGCTACAAACATTCAACAAGACTTACTGTATGAAATGTGAAGGTAATTCCTCAGACAAATGAGCGGAGGCTCAACAGTTTAGGAGCCAAAAAACACCCAAAGCCAATTGTTTTTATCGCGCCATGCTGCTCCGCTCTCGACCTCTCACTGACTTTTACAAGAGATGAGGAAATTCTTTAGGACAGACCCCTAGAGGCCTGGAGGCTGAGTACACCACCCCGGTAATACCAACCCGAAATACCCACACTCCTGCAATAGCAGCAAGAGCGAGGTTCTATCATTTACAAGACCATAAATCGACCCCTGCTTCTTCCTAACTGTAACCACAGTTCAAGTTTGTTACAAGGTAACGAACAATAAGTGCACATACGTTTCAATTAGTTCCTTGTATACCAGAAACTAAACCTCGAACGGTAATTGATTCTTCACGAACTTAACGCATACATCACATTTCACCACCGTGAATGTTACAAACAACGCAGTAAAACTTGCTAACCACACTAGACAGATAAACATTAATCAACAAATCGCCAGGGTAGGTGCTAAATTCACCACCACAAAGGGGGGGAGGAAGGAGGGGGGGGAGAAAAATAAAAACTCCCTCTTCTCTGTCCTTTATATTAAACCGAAGTGCTTCTCCCGTTTTGCAAAACACCACACACTGTAAAAGACACACGTTTGGGTCTAAGGGGCGTTAATAGACGCGTGATTAAAACCGCCAGGTGGAAGATCCGAGGGGATGATAAAAGCACAGCCCTCTGGCTGAACCAGAGTGCGTTGACGTCGTCCTCGGTCTAAAAACACAAAAACACATAATTCTCCCACGACAACAGCGAAACTGAGGAGGGAAGAGCATTAGGTCATCCAATCTAAACACCTCTTACTTGGAAAACCATATGGGACTAAGATACTTGTATTCCTCTGACTTGCATGTGAGCTGGGATGCGCCAAAACATGACTGCACTCATTTGCTTATTTAAAAAAAAAAACAACAACCAACAACATTTTTTTTTTTCATGGAACAAACGTGGAACATGAGAAACCGGACCAAAATTATACCCCCCAAAAACAAAAGCTGTTAAATACAGGACAAGAGACAAAGCCAATAACTTAACATAAAGATGCACACCCTCAAAAAAAAAAACCAAAAAACAAAAAAAAAAAAAATTCTTGTAATAAAAAAAAAAAAACAAAAAAATAAAACCAGAAAATATAAGAAAACTAAACTATTGATCAGTTATTATCAGGTTTACCTGGACAGTACAGATCCATGATTTATACCACAAAAACCCTCAGTTACTGATCTGATCCAGATTAAAGCAGAGTTTCACTGCCAGGTAAAGATTGTGTAGCTGAAGAGATAGTGATGAGCTGTGGGACTGAAACACAACTCGAATACCATCACACTTAACAATAAACATGCAAACAAACCCACTGAATAAAAACACTCAGTAAACCCACTACCACCAAAAAACTCAGAACACACAACATGGATAATAAATGGTAAATCAATCTTCCATAAGAATCCTTAGTTAAAAAAAAATAACAAAAGAAACCCACAGTAAAACACCTTCACGCTCAGTAACCAGAGAAACAAAAGCCACACATTTACAGGCCTGAATACACATCATCAGTAACAAGACAACAAATCAGGAAATAAGGCAACCTAGGTAAATGTCAGATCAGATTATTAATCAGGTTTTACCTTGTACAGTACAGATCATGATTTATACACAAACCCTCTCAGATACTGATTTGGTCCAGATTAGATCAGAGTTTCACTGCAAGTTAAAGATGCTGTAGCTGAAGAGAAGTGATGAGCTGTGGGACTGAAACAGCAACTGAATACCATCACATTTAAAAATAATAATAAACACAAACAAACCCACTGATCAAACACTCAGTAACCAGAGAGTAACACACTAACAAATCTGAACACAACATGATTAACAAACAGGAACAATGTTATTGGAATCAGTCAGAAAACTGAGGGTACAATTCTAACCAAGGCTGGACAGAGGTTACACACCAGGAAAAACCATCAGGACCATCACAACATTTAAGGTAGAGGTGTGACAAATCCAACAGTAAATCTATCACAAATGGACATTTTTAAAAAACGAGCCTCTTAAGGTCTCTGGGCAAAATAAGTACAAACCCATTGCACACAGGACCCACTGGATTGTCCCATGGCTTGACATAAACGGATGGTCATAATGAGCAGATGAAGTTGTTCATCAGTCTGCAAGGTAAGACGGTGATGATGCTGTTAATACCGACCAACAAGACAAAACAAGCTTTTAGAGCATAAAAACCTTAGAACAGAATCACCAAGCCCTGTAACAACCTTGTCAGGAGGGAAAAACTATAAACACATACAAAAACTACAAACATAAAAAAAAGTGGGGACGAGAAAAACAAACTTCAGGAATCGAATTTAAATGACAACAGCCATCACAAATCATCCCATTTACAAAATCGGTACCACAAACAGAAACACAATCCGAATAAGATAACACCGCACCCCAGACCAAATCACACCACAAAGCAGGAAATAAAAAATCTCATCACGCTGCAGCAAAAGCCCCTGAACCCCCCCCCCCACCCACACACCACACACACAACAAACAACACCAGTTACCTCCTTCAACAAAACAGGTGGTGTGACATCTGCACCCCTGAATAAAGGCAGTAAAGTAATGCTTATAAGGCACACAACGTTTAGAAATTTCATCACAAGAGTTTGAAAAGCAGATAAAATGTAACTTACCCGGAAAAAAACAGCAGCCAGATGTGAAAGACAATTGAAGCAGCTGGAATAAATCAGCAAATTCATACATGAGTCACATGTTAGAACCCCATACAAATGCACAACAGTCAGCTGTTAGAATCACAGATTTAACAACCTGATACCCAGAGAACCCACAAATGAGGAATCAGAGAACCACAGAAACACTCTCAAACATGTGGACCAGATGTTACATCATTTTAACCAATCCCAAAAAATAAATGACCTGGTAAATCAAAGGACCTTTTCACACAAATATCCCTCAAAATTTTTTTTTTTTTTTTCTTTTTTTCCTCTCTTTAAAACCATCCAGGTAAAGCAAACATTAACTACCGTTTTACTGAAATCAACATTAGAAATCCAGCAAAACACAAACATTACATTAATACACAAATACATTACAAATAATGAAAAACAAAACAGCATGAAAACCAGGAAAAAAGTAAGAAGCTGTTAATAAATCAGGACAATCATGCATGAGATCACATGATCAGTCAGAAAATCAACTGTAGCAGAAAGATTTAAAAACCAGATACCAGAAACCAAACCAGATCCCATGATGGATCAGAGAAAATAAACAGAACAAACAAACCTGGAAGCAAAGAAAAAACCCAAAAATAACCAGTTTAGAAAATGCAGTGACCCAGCTGTTAAACCATTTTAAAATAATCCTAAAATAAATGACCTGTTTAGAGAACCCTTTTTCCACACAAAAATAAACCTCATAAAACAAAGAAAAACTAAAACATTAAATTACAGCACAAATCACAAAACCCCCAAACACAAACCCCAAAAATCAGCAAAAAACCTCAATCAGATACCAACAAAAAACATGAACCATTTAGAACATGGAGGTGGACCCTGACCTGAGTCGTGTTCCTCAGAGCACAGGAAGCTGTTACAAGCAGCAAAGTTATGGGGGCACCTCTCCCTAACCTACCGCCTCCTATCCTAACCCATCCTCCCAACAGCGAGCGGAGAACGGCAACAAGAGGACGCTGGAGGAGCAGCTACGCCAGAGAAAGCTGGGGGGGGGGGAGAAACCACACACACGCCCCAGCAGCAGCTTTCCGGTCCCTCGGTGGCGCTTATGGATTTGCAAACCAGAAGGTCCTGAAAGAACAAAAAAGAAAACACATCAGCATTAAACACTTTAATAAAATGGTGATATTATCTAATCAGATGTTTTACGACCAGTAAGCTGATGCATCGGTGAGCTCAACCATCTGAAACTGCAGCTGGTCTGGGTGGTTAGAGCTACAGGGCGGCACCTGGGGCTTATAACAGTAAAGATCCAAAAGATTCTGACAAACGAAAACATTAATAGCAATCAGAAAACCTACAAGATCCAGAATAAATATGAATACATAGAATATATTACAAATCAGAATAAACGATAGGACACAAATCAGTAACAAAAAATGTGATTACACTAAAACTAAATAAATCAGTAACACATTAATGAAAACATGAGAACACCACCAGAAACACAATTAAACAGAGTATGATAGTAAATTGGCAGCACTTATCTGAATGGTTTATCGTTACAATAATTAAGATTTTAGCTCCAATTAAATGATTATCAGTGAGATTTAATCAAAGTGGAAATTATTTCAGAAACTCACCATCTCAGACTGGAGCTGTTAATCAGAACTACCTGCTGTGATCTCCAACTGGATAAAATCCTCCATCCACACCGGTTCCACTGATAATGATCATCTTTAAGCTCCATTATTAAAAACAGCTCCTAAAACAGAGAAGAGGAGAAACAGCCCATCAGATCTAAAGGTTCCTAAAGAACAGAGCTAAAATAGTCCAACTGATTCTGACCACACAGGACCTATGGACTGGTCGAGGCTCAGTATGAAGGGAGTGAGAGAGTTTGAGCTCAATTCCACTGCAGTCACTGGATTTAATAAACAGCAGCAAAACCAGAAACAGAGCAAATCTGAAATTATAAAAAACACAAAGCAGAGAAAGATCAAGTCCAGAAAGAGCAGATTATAAAAGCAGCAAACAAACAGCAACTTAAAATCACCAACACAACAGGAAAGGCAGAATAAATCTAAATAATGATCAGACTTCGTACATTTAATCTGTGGTCAAATAAACTAATTACACACAAACACACACACAAAAAAAGAAAAATTAAAACCACTAAAATTAAACACCAAACAAATGTACTATAAATCCTTCAGAGCACAAAAATATACTAAAAGCTGATTATATATCAGACTGATATTTACAGCAACAACAGTGTTTTAGAGGCACAAAAAATTGGTTCGATTTCAAGAACAAACTAGTATTTTGAGAAGAAACTCGTATTTAGAGAGTCAAGTTGTAGTATTTAGTGCATTAAGTCGTAATATTTAGAGAATAAAATCAAAAATCTAAATCTGCAGCCTGCTGTGGAAACATAAGGGAGATAGCAGAATTCAATCAAGGTTTATTAAATGCATGTATAATATACAGTCAATATAAAATAACCCATAAATAACTTTTCATGGTTAATCATCCTGCCATTATAACCAGGCATCTAGTTTTCACAGAGAATGAGAAAGTTTTTAAAAACACCCGATTCCAGGAGAGGGGAATCCGGCACATGTCTGGAAGTCTTCACTTTGGCACTACGTTGGCCCCAAGCGCATTATGAAACAAGCGCTATAAACAGATAACAAAGCTGTATGGTCACGCCAGACGGTTAGTCAATCATGTGGTAGCATCATTAGGCATAATAATACAATAAAAATCCAAGTTAAAGCATTTCAACTGTATTCCCCACAAACTATTACAACTTTTTTTTCTGAACCCAATCTAACCACAAAAACACCATCTAACTTAAGAAAAAGACAGGACACTGCCACAGCACAGCATCTCCGGGTCCCTCTGGTGGTGTGTGTCGCGCTTTGACAAACAGGACGGGAAGTCTGCAAGCAACAGATTCAGAGGAAACATCAGAATAAACATTAATAAATCTGTTATATTTTTAATCAGACGTTTACAAACCAGTGAGCTGATGTATCAGTTAGCACACACGTCTGAAACTGGCAGCTGTTGGGTGGTAGAGCTACCAGGGGCACCTGGGTATTTAAAAAAATATTTCAGTATTTATATATATATATATATATATAGCCATAAAACACCGTCTTACTATTAAGAACAGCACAGACAAACACTGCAGCAGCTCTCCGGGTCCCTCTGGTGGTGCTGTGTGGCTTTGCAACCAGGAGTCTGAAAGAACAAATCAGAAAACATCAGAATAAACATTAATAAATCTGTGATTTTTTTTTTTTATCAGATGTTTACAGACCAGTGAGATGTATCAGTAGCTCACCCCACTGAAACTGGCAGGCTGTTGGGTGGTAGTTTAGAGCTACCAGGTCGGGACACCGGTATTAAAAAAATATTTCAGTAGACTAGTAATTCACACTTATGTTTTAAACAGTAAAGATCAAACATCCACACAACCAGAAACACATTATAACTAAGAATACATCAGAATATATAGTACATACAGATTAGAATCAAACTGAGCAACAATATTATAAATGGGAAAACGCGTAAAATAAAAAAAAAAAAAAAATCAGGAATAGATAGATATCATTACAGATTGGAAATAAATGACCTTTAGAACAATTTTAAATTAGAACCACATTAATGAAATTAGAATAATAAAAAAAGAGCGAAACACAATAGACCATACGGAAATGCATTAACGATCAGAAACAATCACATTAGCTTACATCAGGACATTATAAAAGAGAGAACAGAAATCCGTAACACCTTATTAATTAAAGGCATTTTTTAATTTAAATAACAGAACGTGATGAAACAAATGATTAACATTAAAAAACACAACAAGTTCTCATAAATGCGACAATAAATAACTCAGTAACACCGTTAATCAGAATCCAGTTTGACGAGAGAACAACCAACTACCACAAAAACTACAAACACATTATAAAAAAATGGCTGGTTAAACCTCACCATAGTCGAAGATTAAGCTCAATTAAACGATTATCCAGGCCAGATTTATATCAAATGGATATTATTTCAGAACAAAACTTCACCGTCTCAGACCGGAGCTGTTAACTCAGAAAAACTACCTGCTGTGATCTCCATATATGAGGAAACAGAAAAAACCACACAAGGGCCTCCGTTCATGAAAAGGCAGCCAGAGCAGCTTGGCGGCACAAAATCATTCGTTAAAAACCACCTTTTCGGAAAGGGAAAGTTTTCATGAAAAGTTTTGTAGACCCCAAACATGTTAGTACGAAGGCAAAAACAAAATCCAAACCTAGTCCTGAGCGTAAACTGTTCGTAACTCTGAAAAACACCAGGTGTCATTAGAAGGATGATCTTTACATCGACTGGACTAAATAATTGTAATAAACATATATATAAAAGTAAATGAATTTACACCCAAATAAGCCGTTAAATAATACAGCACCTGAATAATGTTAAGAGTAGCTCTGATGATTCCTAAACTCTCAGCTCTCAGCCACTCAACGGGAGAAAGACGCTCTAATGGACAGAAAGGTGCTGCCGCATGCGAGCAGAACCTTACATATCCCATAGTATAACAATACATCATATGTTCATCATATTAAACGCATTTCTCACAGTCATAGCCTTTGAATGCATTTGTTCAAAAAACAGATTTCTGCCAGACGTAGGGTTTTGATTGTGTTTAGCGAGGACATTTTGTTGGAATTTGGAGTGTTCCCCAGTCCAAGTTCTAGGATACAGTGGTTATTGTGTAATCGTAAGTGTGGATTATCGAAAATCACAATGTGCTCCACCACTGGTTTGCTCTTTTTTTTACAAATGCAAGGTTTCACTGAACGAGGGCCCCCAAACTGTCTGACATGAAGAACAAATTCAAGAAACACACGAATAACCAAGAATACCATCTGTGATATTTTTAATCCGATGTTTACAGGACCAGTGAGATTATGCATAAGTGAGCTACACGTCTGAAACTGGCAGCTGGTGGGGTGGCGAGCACCAGGTGGCACCTGGGTATTTAAAAAAAATATCTTCAGTAGATGGAAACTTACTAATGTCTAACATTACAAAAAACACAAACATTCAGACACCAGAAAAACATTAATAAACTCAAAATTACGTTATCAAACAAGAGAGAAACAATAAAACACAAAACCAAAATCAGAATCACAATGGTAATGAAAGAGAGGAGAAAACACAATACAATCAGTACACACATTTAATCACATCTAAACACATGTTATAAAATGAGGGAAATAACAAATCCATTAATCAGTAACACATTCATCAGAACATAATGTCAATCCAGTTCTTATAACTAATGAGGCTTCAATCACAATTGAAAGATTTATAATAAGCAACAACCAGACCCCCCAATTCACATTATGTTACACATAAACATTCCATGGCTAACATGGGTCCGAAATCACATGAAAACAGACTTCTGTAAATTTAATCCTGCGGGTAAAATAGTATACTGGTACTGAGGTAGGATCAAATAATTGCTCAACTAAATCTTGTCCACAGGTTCCATCGTAATTACGTGCATTCCCTTATAAAGTGAGATTAGCACAATTAACCTCTATTCTTTAAACATTTCTTGAGTTACCTCCATTAAATGACCAGACTGAGGTTTAAAACATAATTTCAGTCCTACAGCTCAAACTGTTTCAAAAACAGTTCAACTTACACAAGTCATTTCAATCAACGTTAACCCAACACACAAAATAAATACTCAACCAAGTTACAAACACAAAACTAAATAAATCCACCAAATCTAAACTTTAAGAAATCTGACTAGTCCTTTAAATGATATGGGTCATTACAGAAATCACAACTTATCAACTTTCTCCTTAAATGACCCAGTTCAGTAAGTCCATCTCAGTATGCTAAACCATAAAACAAACAGAAAACATGATTCACAAATTAATAGGAAGAAACAGAGCAAACGATTCTTGACTAAAAAACTCTGTAACCCATTCAAACTGTTACAAAACTATCAAACCCACCTGTTTTCTAGAGGAATTTATCTACGACGCGTGTTAAATTTCAATCAGACACACCAAACACAGGCCTAAAGGAAATGCTATAAAATATGAATACCAGAGCTTTATTACAACACACAGTACAAAAAATAATGTCCAGCACAAAACTGAGTCTAGGACCTTCTGCAAACTTTCAGGTATTTGGGATTTAAAGCAGCTACAGCGATCAGAAATAAAACTATACTAATGATGTAGCCATGGAAACCAAAGTCATTAAGCAACGGCTTGTTCGCTAAAACACGAAACAAAAACACGCGAAAACAAAATACGAACGTTTTATAAAGGCAAAGTTTTTAAAATTTGAAAAGTCATTAAAAAGCAAAATATTGCAACTTACACATACAAAGTAGGCGCACCTGATGAGACGTCCTCAATCCAAACGCTTTTACCTTTATAGCTAACAGGTGATTCAGCTAATTGAACAGGCCGCGCTCCAAACCAGCACATAAATCATAAATAAATACTCAGATTAAACCAGCACATAAATAATAAATAATTACCCACATTAAACCAGTACACAAATAATACGACTTATAAATGCACTTTATTAAACTCAGTAACTAATTATCAGTGAATCTGCTGTACTGAATCCAAACCACAAACCAAACCAGCACTGTTGATCTGGGAGAAACTCTGGAACCCGGTCCAGGAATTAAAATAAAACCTTCAGTTAACTTCAGTTTAGAAGTGAAATTAAATATTAAAATGAATCCTTACAAACCGACCAACTTACCGAAGAAACCATTCAGGAGAACCAAAGAAGAGCCTGGAACCCAACCAAGGCCTAATTAATAAAAGAGAGCCGAAGCCTGCATTTGGCGTTAATAAACCCTACGTAACTCCCTAATAGGGAATCTCTGTTACGTACGGCTCTTAGTAAGGGCTAACCCAATTAGGCCTGCATTCAGAGAGTCGACTCAGAGTCGAATAATCACTTCAAGATTCAGAATCGATTCAGTTCTCACTATTAACTCGGAGAATCGACTCGCACACAAATGATTCTCTGCAGTCTTCATAATAGAATCACATTCTTCAAAATGATACAAGTACAGTGCGATGTCGGACCTGCGGCACACCCTGTAGATCTGGTTAGAAACCGTGATCCTGAATCACTCTCAACTGAAATGCAGGATCTGTGTAATAATATTATTAAACCCGAAGGCTCGCTCTTCTTTAATGACTTAACAGAAATTAAAGTTGCTTCCCATAACTGCGATTTAAATGGCGTCATCTTGTGGACAATACCTGCATCACAAGTCAATTTAATTTACCAACCTCTGTCATTCTTTTTTCCATGAGTTGAAGCAATTTCTCAGAGAAGTTTTAGATTTTTTACATATATATATATATATATATATATATATATATATATATATATATGTATAGAGTAACAGTATATATGTGTATATATTCTGTGAATATAATAATAATAATAATAATAATAATAATAATGCCTGTGTAATACATCATTTGTAATACATCACCATTGTATAAGCTTTTTCTTTCAGATTTTAAGTTGACGAGTTAATTAAACGGAAAAGTAGCGTAGAGGCAAATCAGCATCCAAGTGCACCACATAGGTATTTCATCGGCTTTGTGAAAATCTGATGATTGTCGGCCCGAAATCTGGAAATATTCGGGTACATGGTGTCATCTGGTAGTCAAAAAGTATAGCACCGGCTATTAGGCTATTAAATATGCTTTGTGTAATACATTATGTTATCCACCAGATGGCAGCACGTTGCCCTGTATTTATGTGCAAAATAATTGCAAATCGACAAATGTAGTGGAGCTTAGTACAGTCGAACGCAGTGCACACTGGGTAAGTCCAGTGCGGTGCAGTCCAGTGCACTCCAGCGAAACGCAGTGGAGGTTGGTACAGGCGACTACAGTGCGCGCTGGGCAAGTCCAGCACAGGTAAGTCCAGTGCAGTGAAATGCAGTGAAGTCCAGTCTAGCCAAATGCAGTGCGCACTGGGTGAGTCAAGTGCAGTGCAGTCCAGTGCCGCCCAGTCCAGTGAGTGCAGCGAAGTCTAGTCTACCCAAATACAGTGTGGATTTGGCAAGTCCAGTGCAATGCATCGCAGCACATTGATGTGAAATGCAGTGAAGTCTAGTCCAGCCAAACACAGGGCAAACTAGGCAAGTCCAATGCAGTGCAGCGCAGGCCAGTGAAATGCAGTGAAGTCCAGTCTAGCCGACAACAGTCCGCACTGGGCGAGTCAAGTGCAGCGAAATGCAGTGCCGTCAAGTCTAGCCAAATACAGTGCACACTGGACGCGTCAAGTGCTGTGCAGTCCAGTGCAATGTGGTGCAGTACTGTCTAGTCAAGTGGCATGCACCGTGGTGCTGTGTGGTGCAGTGAAGGTTGGGCAAGTTAAGTGCGATGTAGCGTGGTGCGGTCTAGTGTGGTGTGGTGCAGTCTGGTGCATTGCGGTCCAGTCTAGTCTAGTTTAGTGTAGTCTAGTGTAGTGAAATGCAGTGTAGTCTAGTCCACTGTAGTCTACTGTAGTACAGTTTAGTGCAGCGCAATACCGTGCAGTCTACTGTAGTCCAGTCTAGTGCAGTGTGGTGCAGCCTAGTCTAGTGCAGTTCAGTCTAGTGTAGTGTACTCCAGTCTAGTGCAGTGAAGTGCAACACGGTGCAGGCCTGTCTAGTCTAGCATAGTCCAGTCTAGCGCAGCGCAGTGCAGTGTAGTCTAGTCCAGTCTAGTGCAGTGCAGTGCAGTGCAGTGTAGTCTAGTGCAGTCTAGTGCAGTCTAGTGCAGTGCAATGAAGTCTAATCTAGTGTAGTCTTGTCTAATGCAGAGCAGTGCGTTTCCGTCAGCACACTGCACTACGATGAACTGCACACAAATCCGAACTAGACTAGGCCAGACTGCAGTGTACTGTAATGCACGACACTACACCAGCCCGCACCGCACTGCACAAGACTAGACAAGACTTCCCTGCACTGCACTAGACTAGACTAGACCGCACTGCACCTGAACTAGACTGCATCGCACTGCACTAGACTGGGCTAGAGTGCACTATACTGCACTGCATTGCACTACACTAAGCCATACCACACTGGACTACAATGGACTAGACTGGACTGCACTGCATTTCACTGCACTGGTCTAAGCTGCACCACATTAGACTTGACTAAATGTGACTGCATCGCACTGCAGTCTTGTCTATTCTTGTGCAGTGTGGTGCGGGCTAGTGTAGTGTAGTGTAGTGTTACAGTACACTGCAGTCTGGCCTGGTCTAGTGTGGTTTTGTGTGCAGTTCATCGTAGTGCAGTGTGCTGACTGAACTGCACTGCTCTGCACTAGACTAGACTACACTAGACTAGACTTCACCGCACTGCACTGCACTAGACTGCACTAGACTGGACTAGAGTGTACTGCACTGCGCTAGACTGGACTAGACTGGACTAGACAGGCCTGCACTGTGCTGCACTTCACTGCACTAGACTGGAGTACACTACACTAGACTGAACTGAACTAGACTAGGCTGCACCACACTGCAGTAGACTGGACTACAGTAGACTGCATGGTATTGCGCTGCACTAAACTGTACTACAGTAGACTACAGTGGACTAGACTAGATTGCAACTTATTTCACTACACTAGACTACACTAAACTAGACTAGACTGGACTGCACTGCAACACACTACACCACACCACACTAGACTGCACTGGGCTACACTGCGCTTGACTTGCTCAGTGTGCACTGCATTTGGCTAGACAGGACTTTACTGCATTTCACTAGACTTGACTGCACAGGACTGTACTGCACTGGACATGCCTAGTTTGCACTGGTTTTGGCTGGAGTAGACTTCGCTGCATTCCACTGGACCGGATTGCACTTGGCTAGTTTGCACTGCATTTGGCTGGACTAGACCTCACTGCATTTCACTGCACTGCACTGCACTGGGCTTGCCCGACACAAACTGCATCTGGCTGAACTAGACTTCGTTGCACTGCACTGCACTGCACTCCACTGCACTCACTGCATTACACTGCACTGGATCGCCCCTCACTGGACATGCCTGGGGCGCACTGTATTTGGGGGGACTTCACTACATTTTCACTGCATATCACTAGACTGCGCTGGAACGCACTGGACTGCGCCTGCCCAGTATATATAGAGTAACAGTATATATGTGTATATAATCTGTGAATATAATAATAATAATAATAATAATAATAATAATGCCTGTGTAATACATCATTTGTAATACATCACACCATTGTATAAGTTTTTTCTTTCAGATTTTAAGTTGACGAGTTAATTAAACGGAAAAGTAGCGTCGAGGCAAATCAGC
>JAJAGP010004271.1:0-53075 GCA_025084515.1 Ancistrus triradiatus | reverse complement strand
AGTTTTCCAAAAAGTCCGTTTTCAGTGACCTAAAACGCCGTTTTCGTGTGGACGAACGGTCAAAACGCATAGAAAAAGCTACGTTTTAAAAAATACCCGTGTTCGTGTGGACAGGGCCTAAAAGAGGAACTGTTTCCCTCTCTTTCTTTCGATTCCTCCTGATTTCAGTCCAGATCTTACTTTACATTCTGCTGTCCTGATGTATATTCTAGATTGTTGATGTAGAAAAAATGCTTAGAAGAACAATACAAAAAGTTAAAAAGACGTTTTCGATCATCTGGTTTAGTAGGGTGTGCCTTTCAGGCTCTGTGTATATAGCCCTTTCAGTGTAATGTTTTACCAGAATGATCTGTTAAGAATGTTTG
The DNA here is from genome assembly GCA_025084515.1 of Ancistrus triradiatus. Classification (NCBI taxonomy): domain Eukaryota; kingdom Metazoa; phylum Chordata; class Actinopteri; order Siluriformes; family Loricariidae; genus Ancistrus; species Ancistrus triradiatus. The sequence continues at coordinate 52,710 of JAJAGP010004271.1, read as the reverse complement.
ATACCAAAGACATATTTAATTATTAACTATGAAACTCTGAACTATGAATCATGAAAAACTAACAACATATGTCACTATGCAAGCATATGTTAAAATACACTATTCAAGTGATTTATACCAAAATAAATTTTACATTCTGAAGCTAGCATATATAATCATAATTACTTTCATTAAGTAAGTCATCATCATAAGTGTCTCGTAAGTTACTCAAGTTTTTGTAATCATTGTGCTGGAAGATTTTTTTGCTTGACAGTGGTGCTTGAAAGTTTGTGAACTCTATTACAGTTTCTCTATTTTTGCAGAAATATTAGTTAAAACATCATCAGATTTTCACACAAGGCCTAAAAGTAGATAACCAATTAAATAAATGAGATAAAATATTACACACTTCACACTTCATATTACTGTTACGGTTCGCCATATTAAAACGATGGCGAATCATCAAAATTAAATAAGAAGGAGATGGGACCCAAATGCAGTTAGCTCCAGATGGTTTTATTGAACTGAAATAACATAAAGAAACGAAGCAAAGAACAATAAGACACAAATGGCTAAGAAACTAAATTAGGAAGTTACCTCAGTGGCTGGGGAACGAACCCAGGTCAACTGTGTCGGTGAATAGTAGATTAACCGATCGCACCACCAGACCACTGAGGTTACACCAAAGAAATAACCAAATAAGAAACCGACTTTCTGTGTGTGAGGGGAAGCTCACACATACACACTAAAGAGGGCCGGAGAAGGGAGAGGGGGCGGAGCGAAGGCTCCGGTTCCTCTGAATGAACCGAAATGAAATTAAATGGACAAAACCGAATAAAATAAAAACAAATGAATGAGTAACAAAAGATAAGCGAGACTCTGTGTGTTTGTGTGTGTAAAAGCAGCGGATGAGCGAGCTGCATACGCACCTCACGTCTCGCGACGTTACGGAATCGTATGCTCCTTTGCGAGCGCAGATTGTCCGCTGAACCCTGAAAGTAAATAAAAGCCGAAGAAACAAAAAACCAAAAATAAAGGGGAGAAGCGCGGGGGCTCTAAAAGAGCGCAGGGATGAGACTAGTGAGGTCTCAACGGCACGTTCTGCCAGCGAGTCCTTATTATAACGCCTGAGCGAGGATCGGGGCTTACGAAGCATGCCGGGAGTGGAGACGAATGATCCCACACTTGCTTCCACCGGCGAAGCTCTTATATAGCCAGAGGAAGCAGGTGAGGATCATTAGCTGTAATCAGCCGCCTTACTGACAGGGCGACCGATTACAGAAAATGCCACAGATGCCGCCGGCAAAAGTAGCTCAACGCTGACCACTAGCGTCGAGCCGGAGGCACCTGTGACAATTACACAATCACGGCATTGTAAAATGGTGAGAGGTGTTCTCTCAGGCTCCCTCCTTGTGGTAAAGAAAAGTTGTAAATATCAGATTACTAAAGCCAAACAACATATAGATGAGTGTGAGCCTCTGTGAATGATGTTTCAATGAAAAAATAAATGAATATAGATGCTTTCATGGTGGATTTATAATCATGGTATAAGCATGGCGGCAACATATCTGTACTCTGTAGTAAACTGTAATACCAAAAACAGTAAAGATATGCCAGTGTCATCTCTGCGATATGACTGAATGTAAGGTTTGATGGTGTCTGTCCTCTTAATTTAATGATTATTTATTCTCAGATCCCTCAGATTATAAACACGAGAACAGCAGTATGAGCACACCTCCCATGTGTAAGTACTGTGGTCTGTGTCAAGTTTTTTTTATTAATATATGTGTATACACTTGGTTAAAAAAAAACTTTTTGATAGGAAGTGCATTGAATTGCTTGTTTTTACTATATATCTTACATCTCTTACATTTTTCAGTGCAATGTATGGAAATTATTAAATCAAATTTCAACTCAAATTTACTTATATACTGCTTTTTACAACAAAGCATTGTCTCAAAGCAGCTTTACAGCTATCTAATGTGTTATAAGGAAAAAAACTTTGGGAGGACTAAGATTCAAAAAAGGGAACAAACGTCTTTGGGCATAAGCTAAATATAAAAATTAAAAAAGACCTCCCGCCTAAGGAGGTTGTGTCAGGGGTCCTACCTTTTATCGACGCTAGGGGTCAGTGTCGTTCTACTTTTCCCTGGTAGGATCTCTGGCAGCCCCTGTGATCTAGCTGTCTGTCAGTGACGCAGCTTGATTGCAACAGATATGCCTCACCTGCTACTCCTGGCTATTTAGGAGCTTTGCCAGTTGTAGTAGGTATTGCATCTTTGCTATCTTGTCGCCATCCGTGCCCCGCGATCGCTGCTGAGGCTTTAATTGAGCTTTTGCCGGTTAATGCGTCCTTTTGAGACCTCACCCGTCTCTCTGCTCTATTATAGAGCTTTCGCACTTTCCGTTCGTTTTTATTTATTTTGTCAGGGTTAGAGGACGAGATGGCCTCGCAAAGGAGGTCAGTTCCCGTAGGAATGGGAAGCGTGAGGTAATCGGTAAGGAAGTAGATTAGTGTAGGATGAGCATTTTACGCTTTCATTTTATTTCAAAGCGTTCCCCTCGCTTCCTTCTTCCTCCCTCACGGATTCCCAACGCTACGCGCTGTTCTGCGCCTGGGCACCACCTCACAGTTTGCTCAGCGCTTGGCACGCGCTGAGCAGCGCTCGGACCACGCCTACCTGCTTCTTTTCAGGGCTGACGTGTGGCGGGGGCTTTGCTTCCCTCTCTCTCCCTCGTTCTTTGCAGCGCGGCAGTAAGCCTCTGTGTGGGTGTGTGTGAGATAGCAGATTCGTTCAGCTCACTCATCCACACAGAGGCTCACTTATTTTTTGTTATTTATTCATTTATATTTTGTTAAATATTGTTTTATTTCTTTTACTTATTTCAGTTTATTAATACCATCTGGAGCTAATGGCACTTGGGTCCCAACCCTTATTTTTTCAGTTTTGTCGGTTTGTCACAGTTTTTAGATGGCAAAGCATAACAAAAAGATGCAACCACTAAAGGGACCCAGCGTTAGCTCCTGGACCTCCAGTATGGAGGTCCCCAGTCGCCGCAGGCGGAAGGTTTGTTTACCTGGGTCTAAGCTGGCTTTTGGGGGACCGTCTTGTGACTACGGCAGAGTCACAGACTATTTTTTTTATCCGGACCCTCCCAAATTGCCCAGCCCTCGCCACCGTAACCATTGGCGTCCATCTGGGGCTGGGGCTTAGATAGGCCTTAATGTTGGCATAGCCTATCTGGACCCCCAGCCACTTATTCCTGCCCCGGAACCAGCTACTCTTTCCAACATCACTCAAGGTTCCCAGGGGGTTCAGGAATATGTGGCTGAATTTAATGCCCTAACCACAGTTAGTGGCTTGCATGGACCGGCCCTCATCGAGCCATTTAGACTAGGTCTCAATGAGGACGTGGACATCAAGCTGTGTTTCCTCCCACGTGCCTCTTCCCTGAACAACCTGGCCAGGCTGGTGGAGGTCCGCCTCGAACAGCGTCAGAGGAGGAGGAAGGGTCTTTTTCCTAACAGCTCGAGTCCACCCGGTCCCATGTCAGGGCAGTTGGCGCCATCAAGCCCCGTACTAGAGCTCACCGCACCTGTAAGCCCCGCATCTGATTAATTAAGCTCCATGCTGGAATATTTAGCGCCGCCTAGTCCCGTTCAGGAGCACGCCACGCTCAATAGCTCCGAAATTGAGCTCTCAGCGCCCCCTAGCTCTGAACCTGGGCTCGCCGTGCTTGTAAGCTCCGGACCTGGGCTGTCTGACCCTGTGCTTGAGCATTTGGTGCCCCCTAGCCCTATACCTGGGCTCGCCATGCCCGTTGGCCCCGTGTCCGAGCAACTAAGCTACACGTCATATAGCGCCGCCAAGCCCCATACAGGTGCTCACTGCGCCTGTAAGCCCCGCGTCTGAGCATTTAAGCTCCATGCCCAGCGCTCGGACCACGCCTCCCTGCTTCTCTTCAAGATTGACGTGTGGCGGGGAGCGTACGGCACTTGGGTCCCAACCCTTAGTTTTTCAGTTTTGATGGTTCGTCAGTTTTTAGATGGCGAACTGTAACAGGTTGGTCTCTTTTTGAGTCTTGGTCCTCCCAAGGTTTCTTCCTTATAACGTTTAGGGAGTTTTTCCTCGCTACTGTCGCCCTAGGCTTGCTCAATTTTGGATTTGCCTTAAATATTAAATATAAAGATAATCTAAAATTGTACAGCTGCTTTGAGACAATCCCATGACGTTGACCAGGGTTATGCAGATAAGAAAGAGAATGAATGAATGGATGCTTTGAGACAATGTTCCATTAATGCTCCGAAAAAACCCAAAAAAGTGCCAGTCCCCTAACACCTAAGGTATTTTCTAACCTATTCATTAAAATATCATGATCAAAAGTGTCAAATGCTGTACTTAAATCTAACAGAACATGAAAAGAAACACATCCCTTATCTGAGAACATTAATACATTATTAAGTATCTTAATTAATGCTGTCTTAATACTATGATGGGGCCTAAATCCTGACTGATATGTTTCATAAATACCATTACTTTGGAGGTAACTACACAGTTGCTGGTAAACAGCTTTTTTATCTTGGAGAGGAGAGGTAGATTTGAAATTGGTCTATAATTAGACAGCATGCTAGTGTCATGGTTAGCTTTTTTTTAGATTTATTAACGGCGCACTTAAGGATCTGGACACATAGCAAAAGTGAAGGGATGAATATAACATAAGCAGTGGCTGTATAACACTATATATATTAATTATTTAAGTAATCATATAGGAATTGGATTTAGTAAACATGATGATGACATGGACAAGTTAATCAGTGAAGACTGGTAATTGGGATAAATTATTCCAATACTGACAATACCTTCCAATGGTAGGTTTCTGAATACCTGGGTGTTATAATGAGCTTTGAGTTTTACCCAGATGATCTTATTATTAAAGATTCATGAAATCATTACTGTTCTGCAATCAGGCAGAACTGTAGAGTCACTTTCTGTAATGGTTCTAGTTATTCTGGAAACTGTTTTTAAAAAATCTAGGATTATTCTTTTGAAGCTTTAGCTTTAGTAAGGGCATGTTTTTCATCTAACATGTAATACATCCAGTTGTCCAAAATATCTCCACTTATGCTGCAAAATCTGAGCTGTTCATTTTTGTTGCTATCCCTTTCCCCCCCATATGCATTTCATCTTAGTTGGAGCAACTTTATCTAAAGTTGATTGAAACAAATATTATAATTGCTGGGCTGTATGATCGAGCTGATTGAGATTTATATATCATTAGTTAAAAATAGCCCATATACTAAGAGATAGTGATCAGAGGTTGATACCCAGGTAATCAGAGAGTTTAAATAGTGATATGCTGAAAATAGTATGATTTTTCTTACATGACTATGGATCAGCCACACTGATAAACAGTATTTCAAACTAATTAGCATTGTAATGAGATTAAGCAGATGAAGCAGTGTCAGTGTTACCCCACATCTGATGTCAATAACTTTAAATACATTTCTTTACCTCTATACATGTTATAGAAGCAATTTGGTAGCTGGAAAATTATTTAATTACTGGGGATAAAGTTTTCCATTATAAAAGCTTCTGTCCCCAGTGAACAGTGCAGGTACTCTGCAATAGGTTGTCAACAGAGATAACATTTCAAAGCAAGAAATATGACTACTTTCAAATAACAGATTTTTATTCTGTTGAATGAAGCTGCCAGTGCAGATGCATGTACAGATCAGAGCACCGGCAACAAAGAAAACCAAACACCGTCAGAAAATCAGGAGGTAAGAATCTCATAAATATCCCAATTTTTTTGTAATATTACAACCCCTGGCAAAATATGGAATCACCAGACTTGGAGGACGTTCACTCAGGTTTTTCACTTCATAGTAAATGCACACATCCAAGACATAACAGTAAGCTCACTGTTATTTAATAGCTGAATGAGACATACCTGAATTAAATGAAAATAAATTATTTTAATTAATGGAAAATCTCATTCGAATCAAGTAAGGAAAAATATATTGAGAAAAACAATTATATAAAAACAATATTCAACATATTCAGTGGTTCCAACTTGCTTGAAAAACTGGTTAACAGATCAGCGCTGCAGGAAGGGGTCTTTTCAAAAAAAGGACCAATTTTTAAAACAAATTTTAAAAGGCTCCCATCTTCCCTGGTCCTTTACCTGACATGTAACTCCATGTCATAAATGACTGAGTAAATGACTGTCACATGCATTGACTCCTGTTTCCTGCTTTTCATGTGTTTTTTTAAATATTTTCTCCATGGAATATTGCTATGAAATTGCTATCCTGATGCTTTGATGTCTTACGTGGTCTACCTGTATGTCTTCCTTTTATAACTTACAATATTGTTTCTACCTGCACCAAATTTTAGATACAGTTCACAGAGAACAACTAACATATTTTTCAACACTGTTGGTTTCTTTTTTGAAGGAATTTTGAAATTCTTCCTATTGATTCAATTGACAAGCCTTTGTTGGGGCCATGTTTTTTATTTCAGTTATCCAACAGCTTGTTAAGGGCCGTAAGCACTCCAATTTAAATGCAGTCTACGTATATTTTTAGACGTGCACTGATATATGTTTTGAAATACAAATTCCAAGGTGAATCCATTATTTTTCCTCTACTTCTTCTGGAAAAAAATGTCATTAATTAAAATCATTTAATGTCTTTGAGGTGTACCCGATGAAGCTAGCCTGTTCAGCTATTAACCGAAAAGAAATCAAATACATGGCACAAAATAATTTATTTACAGCAACGTAAGAAAGCTGGGTGAACATCATGTAGATGTGCCGATTCCATAATTTTTGTACTTTGTTGTAGTAATCAATACAGTTTGAAAGAAGAGCAGAAAACAAAAGCTCCCTGTAAACACATACATAAATTAATTGTAGTAATTAAAACACATAAATTTATATACCAAGCAGTAATCACACACGACAAACAATAAAGGATCTTGTGTTATGTGTTTAAGCATGCAGAAACTGCTATCCTGAATTCCAATGTCTCTCAAACTGATGCTTTACCACAAATGACTGGAGCACCACCGGAACAAAATCAAGCTGAAGGGTTTTTAGAAAACAAGACCTCTGAAGCATCTCAAAAAGATGAACCATCACAAGAAGATTATAATAAAGCAATTACCCAAGCAGCATCTGAGCTACCATCTTGTGATTTTGAATCATCCACCAATTTATCCAGTATCACAGTTGTGCTATTTGGAAACTCCTCCGCTGTTCACTTTGGAGATGAAAACATATTACTTGGATCACAGCCTGCTCTTTTAGGCAAGGCCCCTTGGGTCAAGGAAGCAGAAGTGAGAGGACGCACTGTGTCAGTGATCAACCTGCTTGATTTGCATGAGGATGGTCATTCTCGAGAACGTGTGGAACAAATCAGTAATCTGTTAGTCAGTGAAAATAGCATCCAATCATTCATCTTTATTCTAGAACTGAGACAGTTTACTGATGCAGATAAGCTGGGAATAGAATGGCTACAAAGACAATTTGGAGAAAGCGTTCTTTCCTTTGTGGTGATTCTCTTCACCTATGAGAGAGAGGAGGATTGTGACAACATCATAGATGACCTGAAGAAGAACACTGTTCTAGAACAACTAATGGAAAAATGTGGACATAGATACTACACATGCAGTAAAAACATGAACAACCAATCAGAGATGAGAAGATTGCTGGAGAAGATTGACTGCCTGATATCTGAGAACAAACAGCACTGCTACACTGCTGAGATGTTCAGCACAGCGTTAAAGCTCAGAAATGAAGGCATGCGGCTGCATATGGGCAAGTTATTTTCCTTACATTATATTTATGTTTGTATTTTTTCCTTACTATACTGTATGCTCTTTTTGCTTTATATATAGATAGTCTAAATAAAATAAAATAAAAACACAACAAAACAAACATATTGCTGTGCAAAAATCCTGGGCATATTTAAGAACAACTTGGAAAACAAATAAGAATTCAAACATTATTCAATTAAATTATATTCTATTGCCTAAAATACTATTAAAAGAATCAGTGATATACAGTGGTAAAAATCAATATCTGGCAGAACCAGCCTTTAAAAATAATTTCACACTCTTGATTTTATACACACACACACACACACACACACACATATATATATATATATATATATATATATATATACACACAATGGGGGCAAAAAAGTATTTAGTCAGGCACTGATTGTGCAAGTTTTTCGACTTAGAAAGATGAGAGAGGTCTGTAATTTTCATCATAGGTACACTTGAACTATGAGAGACAAAATGAGGAACAAAAATCCAGGAAATCACATTTTAAGATTTTTAAAGAATTTAATTGTAAATTATGGTGGAAAATAAGTATTTGGTCAATAAATTTGGTTCAACTCAATACTTTGTAACATAACCTTTGTTGGCAATGACAGAGGTCAAACGTTTCCTGTAAGTCTTCACCATGTTTGCACACACTGTAGCTGGTATTTTGGCCCGTTCTGCCATGAAGATCTCCTCTAGAGCAGTGATGTTTTGGGGCAACACAGACTGTCAACTCCCACCACAAATTTTCTATGGGGTTGAGGTCTGGAGACTGGCTAGGCTACTCCAGGACCTTGAAATACTTTTTACGGAGTCACTACTTCGTTGCCCGAGTGGTGTGTTTGGGTCCACATCGTCCACATGAGTCCACATGGTCCACCCCAAGGATCGTGTCCCCTAGTACAAACAGAGTGATGTAGTGTATGCTGTTAAGTGCCGGGAGGATTGCCAGAAATTGGACATCAGGGAAACCAAACAGCCACTGGCAAAACGGATGGCACAACATAGAAGAGCGCCCTCATCAGGTCAGGACTCTGCGGTTTACACCCACCTACAGGCCAGTGGCCACTCTTCCAAGGATGAAGATGTGCAGATCCTTGATTGGGAGGAACGATGGTTTGAACGCGGAGTAAAAGAAGCCATTTTTGTAAAAAGGGAACGTCCATCCCTGAACCGAGGAGGGGGCCTCAGAGTACACCTCTCACCATCTTACAACGGAGCCATCACAGCTCTTCCCCAATCCTGTGTGAATGGCACACGTGGCCATTGTCATTAATGGATATGTCAATCTGCATATTAAACTGATCACCGGTCCCATTGTTATGCAATGGTGCTGGTACCAGTCGTTATGCAAAGGCGCTGTATATAAGATTGGGGAGGTTTTCCAACTGCTGAGACTGAAGAAGTCACTTAGATGAGTGACGAAACGTTTCTCTGACAAAACCAGATAACAGATTGAACAGATGAACAGATTCAACTTCTGGGACAAATCACTAAGGTTTTGACCACCAGATGTCGCTAAAGTGCACTGTGTCATGACGCTTCTAGTAATGAATATATACAGTAGTAGATATAGTCAAAGGTTCAGTGCTTCAGAGAGCTTCAGAAAGTTTGCCATCACTACTCCATACAAAGGCACACAGTCAAACATTCTTGAAAGCATGAAGCCAACTGTTCTAACTTCCCTCTACTAAGCCTCTTCTATCTTTTTATCAGTAAGGGTTAACATAACGCTATGGCCACTTAATGAGGTAACATTTCAAAACTAATGAAGATGTAACTAAGTAAGAGTGCAGTCTGTTACACACTTACATACTGTGCATTTGGTGAATTTAACATAGTGGAGAAATATGTAACATTCTCCATATATTTATTCTGTACCATTTTGTATTTTTGTTTACAGATCACAACATTCTGATGCCTGAAGAGAAAGAACAAATGGAAGAAAATAATCAAAAAGTACTGGAAAAGAGAAAGGTAACTTATACATATGTGGAACTATGATGTAAATCCTCATGATAATATAGCCATGGCTTTATCTCTAGTACATCATTTAGGCAGCCCTGCAGCTATGGCTGAACTCACAGAATTGTTTTAGCTGTGTTTCCCACATAAGATAAACTATTGTAGACCTTACATTTGGACATTTGGGGTTGGACCATAGTCACATGCCAAAAGTTTTTATTAGTCATTTAAGATGAGCAGCATTTTTGCTACAGTTTACAGCACAGTGTCAATGAGTGAATAAATATGGAAGTGACAAAGCTGTATGCAGTAGTTAATCTCATATTACTAATCCTATGCATAATCCATCCTATCTTGTATTAAGACAGTCTTCTTTTATGTCTTCCAAAGGAACATAAACCTGGTTCAACATAACATACACCTTTTCATACTTATATACCTTTCGTAAGTGAAAAATGCATTTTATTTTACAGGAAAAACAAACAAAGTGAAATGGAGAACAATGGATCAAGATGTGAAGAAAAAACTACTGAAAAAGCAAATCCAGAAGAACCCTTTATTAGACTTAATCTGATGGAGAAGTACAAACAAAAAATTCAAACGTCTGATGTTCTTCAAGTAACTGCGCAATCATTGCATTTGCAAGAGTCTTGTACAGAGAAAAAACTGGTGGAAACTTTCCTTCAGAGGCTGTTAATGATGGATTATAGAGCAAGATATGTTACCACCAAAGAAGAAACAGCTGGCTTGGATCACACTTACAAAGAAACTGAAAGTGAAGACAAAGATGAAGATGGGGTTTTTGACATTTTTCTCTCAAAAAAGGCTGCATCTTCTGATATGGAAAGCCTTAAACATCCCGTTCATCCCATGGATGTCCAAATGGCGGTGTTTCACAGCTCAGATAATTTCCTCAAGCAACTAATAGTGACAAAGCTGTCTCAGTGTCAGTATGCTCTGCCTCTGCTGGTCCCTGATCCCTTCACCAAAGAGATCGAGTTTCCTCTTTGGACCTTTCGGCAAATTAGTAAAACCTGGAAGATCACCAATACATCTAAGGAGATGAGTAAAACTCAGCCAGTTTATGAAGCAGACACTCCAATGGTGGCCTTCTTTAGATTTGGTTCTGTGTCCTCATCCAAGTCTCAGCTGATCAACAGCTTGATCAATGACAAGCATGTCACATTCTTCCACCGGCACTGCCCAGGAAGCAGCAGAAACCGAGTACTGATGGATGGAGTGGTGGAGATTGCTTGGTACTGCCCATCTGGAAAGGAAACAGATTACTTCTCTAACTGTGTTGCATTCTGTAATCTCCATGGTGATGCAGCAACTAATAAGGTGCAGCTGGATCTTCTCATTGAAAAGTCTTCTGTTAATGTTGTATTTTTAACTAATCCTGAAGAAGTGACGAAAAATACGATTCTAAAGGATCTGGTTCAGGGTCCCAAGCCACTTATCTGTCTGTTTTCTGAGGATGAATTAAGCGTAACTGGGAATAAGAACGGAAAATACAGAATTGGTCTTAAAGACAGAAATCAGTCTGATGTATCGAAGAATGTCAGAGACACAATCATAGACTGTCTCTCAAAATCAGCTTCAAGTTTTAGACTTAATGATCTGTGCAATGGGATCAAAAGTGATGAAAGTGATCCTGCTTGTGAAAGAGGAAAGGAAGCTGCACTGAAAATAATGAGACAGCTGGAGGGAAAGAAAATATCTCAACTAAAAAAAGAACATCTGCCCTGTCAGGGACAGCTGTGGCATGACTGGTGCGAGATGAATAAAGACCTGCATCGATTTCAAGGCATCAATTTAGAAAAGGAAAAAAGCGCAAAGCAAAGTCAAATGAAGCAAATCCGTGAACAGCAACAATACCGTGGTCTCTCCTGCACTATGGAACAGTTCATTTCCTCACTGACTCATCTAACAGGAAGTGATAAATTATACTTTTTAAACTGGGTCGGAATTCTTCTAGACAAATTCACCTCAGATGATCTTTCTGCACTTCATTACACATACAATGAAAAATGGACAAAGGTTTTAGACCTGAAAAAGAAGCATGACAAATCAGAAAAAATGAAGGCTGAGCAAACAGAACTTGAGGAAATTTCACAAAACCTGAATGCAGCAACCTTTGGTTTGGAGCACTTTCTCCGAGAAATGGGTCAGATATATGAATCTTTTATCTCTGTACAAACACAGAAGAAAGGACCTATGAAGGAAAACGTGTCCTCTCTCCCAAAACTTGCGGCAGAACTTATAAAATCTGGCTTTCCTATAGAGCTGATGGATGGCGATGCTGCTCATGTTCCTCTGATCTGGGTTTCAGCAGTTCTAGATGAACTCAGAAAGATACTTGGAGATCAGAGGGTCTTTGTCCTGTCAGTTCTGGGGATTCAGAGCACAGGGAAATCCACCATGCTAAATGCCATGTTTGGACTCCAGTTTGCTGTCAGTGCTGGAAGGTGCACCAGAGGAGCCTTTATGCAGCTGGTCAGAGTATCAGAGGAGATGAAGGCAAAGCTGAGGTTTGACTACATTCTTATTGTAGATACGGAAGGACTTCGAGCACTTGAGCTCGCAGGAAAATCCACTCGTCATCACGATAATGAACTCGCCACATTTGTTGTGGGTCTTGGAAATATGACTCTGATCAACATCTTTGGAGAGAACCCTGCTGAGATGCAGGACATCCTTCAGATTGTTGTTCAGGCCTTCCTGAGAATGAAGAAGGTCAGACTTAATCCCAGTTGCACGTTTGTCCATCAGAACGTTGGCGACATCACTGCTGGGGAAAAGAACATGGAGGGACGGCGACGCTTGCAGTATCAGTTGGATGAAATGACAAAATTGGCTGCTAAAGAAGAGGACAGTGATGCCGAATACTTCAGTGATGTTATATCATTCAATGTCCAAACAGATGTGCAGTACTTTGCACAGCTCTGGGAGGGAAGCCCACCCATGGCACCACCGAATCCTTCATACAGCGAAAATGTTTTGAAGCTAAAAAACACTATTTTCCAGAAAGCCTCCACGTCTGATGGAATGACACTGTCTCAGTTTAAAACACGCTTTACTGACCTTTGGAAAGCATTACTCAATGAGAACTTTGTGTTTAGCTTCAAAAATACACTGGAGATAGCAGTCTACAGGAAACTAGAAACTGAGTTTGGAAAATGGACCTGGTCCCTCAGGAGTGCCATGCTAGATATTGAAGAAAAACTGCACAACAGAATTGAAAATAAAAAGATGAGAAAGATTGAGGAGAAAGATCTCTGTGCAGAAATGAAAGCGACCAACCAGGAAGTGGAACAATCAATGAAGCAATACTTTGAAGAGAACAGAGACAAAGACATTTTAATTCAATGGCGAGTGAGATTTGAAACCAAAATTAAACAGCTTTACGAAGACCTTGTCCATGATGCAAAAAGAAAACTGAGTGAAGTTATTCAACAGAAAGAGGCACGAGAGTCTTTTGAGCACAGAAAATCACAGTATGATGAGATGCTCTTTGGTCTCAGCAAGGAGCTCGCCCTAAACCTCAAACACAAAGAAACTGATAAGGAAACGTGGAAACAAGAATTTGACAAAGTATGGGATGAGTGGATCCTTGACCTAATCCAACACTATCCCTCAGAGAAAACTTTTGATTTTTGGGAGGATGTTGTACAGATTATATCTGTAGGCTATGAAGAGGCATTTGTTCATGATAGACTCCATCAGAAGGACTACAAAAGAATTGATCAATCAGGAACTTATTCAAAGTACATTGTGTTAAAAAAGTATGAAGAACCAATGGATGAGGTTCAGAACACGACACAGTCTGATCTGGAGACAGAAGACACTAAAGGCATAAAGGCAAAAACTAAAAGATTCTTAAATGGTCTGTTTTACTTTTGGAAATCTTCTCAAGCAGAGCAGGCTGAAAATCATCTTAATCACCTGCATGCTGAAGATGAATGTTTCGTGAGGAATTTGACTAGAAATGTCATCCAAGAGACTGAGGGGTTAACAAAGAAGATCTGCAACAAAATCGCAAAACTAGGGTACAAAGACAGCTACATTCAAGAATTGACAGAACACGTCAAAAGCACAGTCAAGCTACATGAGAGAGAGAGCCAAAGAATTAAACTCAAGAAGGAATTCACACTGGATCTCTGTCTTCATGTGTGTGACCTTGCAAACAAAAATATCAGTAAAATCCACAAACAATTTGTGGATGCAAACAGTCTACAAGTGTATCTGCAAAAGCAGAAACCACAATATTACAGCGTGTTTCTGAACTACTGCGAAGGAGCAACAACCACAGCAGTATTCGGAGATTTCATCTGCAGCAATCTTAAACCATCCATCCAGCAAGCAGCCTACAACAAAACAGCCACTGATTTGCCAACACAGATCAGGTCAGACATGCCAGAATTTAATGGCAACAGGTCACAGATTGAGAAGTACATCCTGAAATGTCTGGCAGAGGAGAGGGATTTTGAGAAGTACATTGAGTACATCCATAATCCCAAGAAACATTTTAAAAAGTTCATCACAGCGATAACCCAGAAGTACATCAATGAAAATGGCACCATCGTTCTGAAACTGCTCAAAGGAAATCTAAAGCACAAACAGCAGAGAGTCCTTAATGCTTTGAACATTGCTACTGAAGAAATGAAGAACACAGGTGGTCATGCAGACATGTGGTTGAAGAGTTTCTCCAATTCACTAAAGGATGACTTGAACTTAAAAAAATTAACCCGCATTAATCTGAAAGAAATTACAGATTTTGATTTTCTGCGACAGATTGTAAGTGGAGGTCTCGAAAATATGATGTCAGAGCTATTAAAAAGCTTAAACAGCGTAGCAGACATTGACATGGAGGCATTCAGGAAAAAACCAGATGAGATTCTGATCGAACATTTCTGTCGATGCTGCTGGGTTCAGTGCCCATTCTGTAAAGCCATCTGCACTAACACCATTGATGACCACGAAGGAGATCACAGTGTCCCCTTCCACCGGATAGATGGAATCAACGGATGGTACTACAGAGGTACAACACAACTCTCCAACGGTTTCTGTACAACTCGTGTGCAAAGTGACATGAGTTTCTATCCCAATCATGATACAGATGTGTCAGTACCGTACAAAATATACAGAACAGCAGGAGCAAAGTACGCAAAATGGAGCATCACCCCTGATAATTCAGAACTTCCTTACTGGAAGTGGTTTGTGTGCAGATTCCAGAAAGATCTGGAAAAGTACTATGGTAAACAATTCCATAGACATGGTGAGATCCCCACTGAGTGGAGACACTTCACTAGAAAACAAGCTATTGAGAGTTTGGACAAATACATCTGAGGGTAATTGTAGGCCTTTGGTTTCACACTGAAAAAAGAGCTTTAAAATGACAAAGCAGAAATGTTAGCTTAGTCGTAAACCAGCAATGAAATCAATGGACAATTTAAAGACAATGATTAAGAAATTATTCATTATGCTAGATGATCATTATGTAGACATTTATTTTTGCAATTTATGTAATTTATAAACCGTCATGTTTTTCTTTTTTTAAACATAACTTTATTTAAATAAGTTACTTTTTAAGGGCCGCTAAATTACTTGTCACAATTCAACACGAAACATTGAATATTTTATATATTAAACCAGAAAAAAGACAATACATGCTAAAATCCATCATGCTTGAATGTTTTAAATAGACAATTGTGTAGATATTAACACACTGGTTTATATGTAGCGTGTTTACTATGTCTTAGCATTTTTCTGGGCGTATCCTAGAATTGAAATGACTTGTCATAGTTTTGTGTTCTTAATTACTATGTCTACAAATTTCACTGTGGCATAAATGTAAAAATGTCTTGTTTAAGTTTAATTTGAACTGATTTGTTGCAGAAAGTATATCAAAACAAATAATGTTTCAGAAAATTCACATATTTATTCACATTAATCACTTTTGTTTGCACGTTTGACACTGAATAAATGATTCTTGATAAAGCAGAAAAACAGGAGTGGACAATATAAACATCTATCCATCCACTAACACCCCAGACAGGGTGCCAATCCATCGCAGAGCACACACATCCACTGCACTTTAGAGGCACCAATTAACCTAACACAGATATATTTGGGCTGTTGGAGGAAACCGTAGCACTCGGAGTGTGTTGTATTCCAGCAGTATGTCAGCCAGTGACAGAGATGTCACTAATAATAAAGGTAATAGGTGAATAAAGGTAATAATAATTATAACAGAGTTGCAGATTTACAAAAGGATATATAAAAAATAAACATATATTTTATATACATTCTTATATGTAATATTACAATATTACAGCAAAAGGATAAGTTTATTGAGGAAAACTGTACAAGGCCAAGGAAGTGTTTCAATTTGGTGGAGACATTCCTGGAAAACCTTTGCCGTGTGTGGGCGAGCATTATCCTACTAAAAAGGCCATGAGAGGCAACACATGGCCGCAGGATGTCCTGCACATATCGCTGACCTGTTAGTGTCCCTCATATTACTACTAGGGCATACGACTGTTGTATGCAGTAGCTACCCAGATCATCACACCAGCAGTTGGGCAGTGTGTCGCTCCACAGCAATGGCAGGATTAAAGTGCTCACCTAGAGGCCTCCATACTCAAACCTAACTATCATCAGATCTCAAACAGAACCTGGATCGAACAGATCCAGGTCAAACCATCCTCTCTACTGATGGTCTGTCTGGGCCATCTGGTGGCTGTTCTCTGTTTGTTTGTTCCCTCATGGAACCACTGCAGAATACGATGATTTGCAAATTCGTTTCAACCCATATTCAATGGAATACACTACAAAGACAAGATATTTAATGTGCAATCGGAGAAACTTTATAGTTTTTTTTATTTTTTTTGCAAATATTCACTCATTTTAAATTTGATGCCTGCAACACGTTCCAAAACAGTTGGGACAGGGGCAACAAAAGACTGGGAAAGTTGAGGAATGCCCAAAACACCTGTTTGGAACATTCCACAGGTGAACAGGTTCATTGGAAACAGGTGAGTGTCATGATTGGGTATAAAGGGAGCATCCCAGAAAGCTCAGTCGTTCACAAGCAAGGATGGGGTGAGGTTCACCTCAAATAGTCCAACAGTTTAAGAACAACGTTTCTCAACGTGCAATTGCAAAGAATTTAGGGACTTCATCATCTACAGTCCATAATATCATCAAAAGATTCAGAAAATCTGGAGAAATCTCTGCAAGTAAGTGGCAAGACCGAATACCAACACTGAATGCCCGTGACCTTCGATCCCTCAGGCGGCACTGCATTAAAAACCGACATTATTCTGTAATGGATATTAGCACATGGGCTCAGGAACACTTCAGAAAACCATTGTCAGTGAATACAGATCGTCGCTCCATCTACAAGTGCAAGTTAAAACTCTACCATGCAAAGCCAAAGCCATAGATCAACAACACCCGGAAACGCCGCCGGCTTCTGTGGGCCCGAGCTCATCTGAGATGGACTGATCCAAAGTGGAACAGTGTCCTGTGGTCTGACGAGTCCACATTTCAAAATGTTTTTGGAAATCATGGACGTCGTGTCCTCCAGGCCAAAGAGGAAAAGGACTGTCTGGATTGTCATCAGTGCTAAGTTCAAAAGCCAGCACATCTGTGAAGGCACCATTAATGCTGAAAGCTACATTGAGCAACTGAAGTTGAACATCAAGCAAGAATAGGAAAAAATTCCACCTACAAAGCTTCAACAATTAGTGCCCTCAGTTCCCAAACGCTTATTGAGTGTTGTTAAAAGGAAAGGTGATGTAACACCGTGGTAAACATGCTCCTGTCCTAACTTTTTTAGAACGTGTTGCAGACATCAAATTCAAAATGACTGAATATTTGCAAAAATCAATAAAGTTTATCTGTTTGAACATTAAATATCTTGTCTTTGTAATGTATTCAATTGAATATGGGTTGAGAAGGATTTGCAAATCATCGTATTGTTTTTATTTATGTTTTACACAACGTCCCAACTTCATTGGAACTGGGGTTGTATTTGGGTGCATAAAATTTTTTTGTCAATGTACTTTCAAGCATATATACAGGGGATGGTCTCCTACAATCTTTAGACAGGACAGAGGGATTTTGGTCTAACATCTATATTGAGCTCTCCTAAATAAAATACCATATTTCCCTACTGCATTTTGTCTCCTGCTTTTTGTCATGCAACCAGAGATCCGGATAAGTTTTCAACACTAGAAAAAAGGGGTTAATACTTGAAACTAACTTAACTTGAATGAATAAGCACTCTGATCAACATCTGCATTTCAGAATTCAGAAAATTTTCTCAGGCCAGAGATCAGAACCATGCAAAATGTATTTCAAGTCTCATGAATCATAGTCTTTTGTTGGAAATGTTTTACAGTTGTGCCAGTTAGAAACGGGTCATTTTGACTTTTCTAAGTCCACCTGCTTTGGAAAGAACAATCAGTAGAAACACACATATAAAAATGTATATATTAACAATAAAATTATTAATACAAAAACTGTTACATTTAGAAAAAAATGCCTGCAATTCTTTCTGAAAAAAACTCATAAGATAAAACATGATGACACTTGTAAAACACTCATATAACAAACGCTTGTCTGTTATTTCAGTAATAAACTGCTTTAGAGTTTGTTGTATGCACACTGATATGAACGAAACCTGCTGCTTTATGATCTTCCTACAGCAAAACTAACAGTTTATATCACCATAGATGACCTGCTTGGATTTAAATAGCTAATACTATTAATAATACATTCTTACCATTGACTAAAATCCCCTAAATAAATCTGAGCAAATCCAAATTCCAGAAACATCTGTCCTGGTGCTGCCTTCTGAACCAGAGCAACTGTGAACCATAATGATTGTAATCGTCCACACTTACACTGTAGTGTTTTATACATCATGTTATCTTGTATAACAAATGAGTATCAACATATTATTCAGAAGGTGACATCCCACTTCTCTAAGCAGTTCTTAATATCATATATATCATTCCTGTGGAAGTAAAATCTGCATTCCTTCTTAACTTAATGCTAATGTTTTGAAGCAGATTATTACTGAAATAATAATAAAACATTTCATTTATATTAACACTTTTGTTTTTTTCCTGTAACTCTTGGTAACAGTTAAACATTACTTTAAACATTACTTCTCTGCAGAGTTAACTTAAGAAAACATTCATCTTTTGCTTTTGTACAATCAGTCGCATTTTGCAAGACTTTACTGATGCTTGATGTTCATAGTGTTACAGGACGGCCACACATCATTAAAAAGGCTCTTTACACCACATGTCAGATTCATGAATGAATGATTTTGACACCAGAGGTATTTTTTCTACACCTTAATTAAAATGAGATTCAAAGTTCAGCATTTCAACTTCTTTACTGGGAGCTACTTCATTGTCATCTGATTATTTAGTCAAACAGCGTTAAACAAAGCTGTTTGTTGTATTATTTAGAGACCGCTAGCTTGTATCAATAACCAGCTCACATCACAACGCAATGTAGCTAATGTTAGCTAGGAGGTGAGTTAACTTTTCCAGCTGGTTTGGAGACTTAATTATATCAGTTGTTTATGGTTTATGTGTTGTGTCATGTAGCTGTATGAACACCATGGTTAAGTAAAACTGCAACCATCATTGTGAAAATGTTACTGGATTTTAAATACATTTTGAAACTCCTGCTCAAAGATCTCACTCAGTCTGGATCCCATCCTGCCAAACTCATTATCCTACAGAGAGAGAGAGGGAGAGAGAGAGAGAGAGAGAGACAGACAGTTTGAGTTTCCACTGACTAAACAACTTTCCATCAAATCAATGTATCATAGAGACAGTCAGGTGATAAACTCAGCCCAGAGAACCACTACAGTACAACCTAATAACTGTGGAGACTGTGCTATTAACCAGAAGGTTGAGTGTTAATGTCCCAGCACTGACAAGCTGCCATGGGCCTTTGAACAAGGACTTCAACCAATCCTAGTTTGTACGTAAGGTAAGACTGTATTAGTTGTAGGGTGGGGTAAGGTCTGCATTTTATTGATTCCGCTTCAATTCTAGAATAGTGAGAACAATGTGCCAAATGTTTAAGCACAAATAAGATTTTTTTTTTATATTTCAGCTTCAAAAGCAATCATGTTAAAGTTCGGCTGTTTTGTTCCCATTGAACCTATTTTAACTAAAAAGCTTAATTAAAGCAGTGATCTAGGAACACCAAACTTCTTTCAGCTACTATTGGTTGTAAGTATTCTCTACTGCTGAAAAGATGTGATCCAAAGGGAAAGTAAAAAACTAGTATTATATAGGTTTTGAAGATTAGAGTATATAGTTTTTTTATATTATATATATATATGATATATATATAGATATATATATTATATATATTATATATATATATATAGTTTTTTACTTTCCCTTTGGATCACATCTTCGTCTATGTATATGTATATATATATATATATATATATATATATATATATATATATATATATAAAACTTTTTCTTTCCATTTAAGCCTATAATAAGTTAAATGCTTAATGTAAAAAAGGTTACTTTCCCTTTGGACCACAGGTTCATCATTTCAGCAGAAGAGTACTTATCACCAGCAGCAACTGAGAGCAGTTTGGTGTTCCTAGGTCATTGTTTTAGTATATTAAGCCACATTAAACTTTGTTCATGTTGCTATGTTAAACTCTCCTAGATAATGCAGCTTCTGAGATAGCACAGCATAGTCGGTCAAACCCGGTACACTGCTGAAGCTCAATACTATGCTGGTGGCGTTCGTGTTTTACCACGTAGGAGGTGCAACCTCCATTACAACAGATTAACTTTTCACACATATTGCATTTAGCATTTTCTCACAAGCTGGAGCCAAACTTTTGAGTGCTTTTGAGGTTCTTGGAAATTTGGAACCCATCGACACCCATCCATAATTAGTTGTAAGTTGCTCTGGAAAAGGGCATCTGCTAAACGTTTCAGCGCTTAACTGAAGACTATGATTGCACGTTTTCTCGTTCCTTCCTTCTTGGCACTATGGATTTATCTACATCTAGGCAGATAATGTTCTTGGGCTGTAGACTGTTGAGCTAGCATGAGGTGTCTACTAAGCGGAATAGACAGCACTTCTGTAAATCTCTGAATATAAGGGCACCTGCTAAAAGCTAACATGTAAATGCATTTGTAATTAGAAATAACTGCAAATTTTAAGTGAGATCTTACAGAACCTTTCTGTGTAGAATGGAAAAATTGCCAATTCAGAAAGCTGCTACTGATTTTATTATTAGTTGGCATTGTTTGTGGGTCTATTTTATATAGAGTGTAACAGTGTCTCTATGATTGATACATGACGAAACATAGAGTACTTCTGTGTAAGTCTCACCTTGTTAAAAATTCTGCAATTGCAAAAGATGAGTCGGATATTACCCACAAACTCTCTCACTGTGTTATATCTTTTATTCTTCAGCTTCATCTTCACTCGATCCAGCCACATTGGGTTGGAGATCACTCTGCTGTAGTTCTCCACCTGCTCATGGACACAATTTACCAAAGATTAAATATGATGAAGATGAAATATGATGTAGATTAAAACAAACCACTAGGGCAAAAATGCAAACCACCAGCAGTACCGATATATTTCTGTTTAACTCTACAGTACGACACAATAAAGCCTGATGATAGCAACATTACTGGTATACATTTGAAGGACTCAATAATATTGGCCGTTGTATGTTCAGAGGGTTAAAAGGATAACATAGCATATGACACAATAGCCAACTACTGTGGTAACCCAAATTCAAGTCCTCTGGCCAGGTCAGGCACCGAATACAAATGTATGCGGAGTGTTGTCCCATGGCAAAGGCTTTGAAAAATCACAGTGCAACACTCAAGCACTGAGCTGCCATGTGGAAAAACTGAACGAGAAAGTATAGCGCGCCAAATCCTGTGGCACCGAAAGGTTAAATCGGAGTGTCAGCAACATCTACAGGCACCCCAAGAGGACAGAAGAGGCACTCTGCTCAGTCTAAGAAGGCAACTCTCTACGAGATGCTGCTGGTTTGATTGTTTGTGGGTCTGTGCAAGAGAAAAACAGTCGAAAACAAAAGCACAGAAAACGGAAAGTCTACAAGATATAGTTTAAAAGACCAAAGCTGGGGAGCAAATTGAAAGGAAAGTCACAATATAGTAAGGTTACAATGGTTAAGAAGTAAAACCAGAAGAGACTATACAGAAAAACAAAAGAAGTATTAAAGTTAAATAATTAGTTAAATCATGTTCTAAAGACAGTTATATTATGATATAAAGATATTATTTGAGTTTGGGAGACTGGGGGAAACCCAGCTCAGCCTGAGACTTACAACCTGCAACCTGCATCAAAATGAGACCAAACAGCAGATGGTTCGGATAAAGATCGACCACAATAGCACCTGAATTCCTTTATTTCTATATTCATGTGATTAAAGTATTACAATGTGCACCAAAATGGCACCCTGTCGAGGGTTGTTCCTGCCTTGCGCCCTATGCCGCCAGTTAGGCACCAGCTCTCCCGTGACCCTGTTCAGGATTAAGCCGATAAGAAAGTGAATGAAAGAATAATGAAAGTGTTATAATGTATCATGTTGCTTGTGATTATTTTGATATTGCTTCTTGTTCACGGATTTCTTTCTGGTATAACCACTTGTTTAGTGACCTATATTTGATACTTCCCATACTTCCCAGTATTACAAATCCTCACAAACAGAATACATGTTGCATGAATATGAAGAAAAGTCCTGCATGTTTAATTTGCTTAGTAACTTTATTTATCATTAGTATAGCAAGATGTATGCTATTTGACTATATTGTATTACTTAGGTTTTGATATGCATAAATATGCTTTTTCTGTAAATGTCCCATACCCAGAAATGATTCTTATAGAGACTTAAGTGGGTGTTGGTGATGTATGCTGATAGAATTCCCATATACTTGCACAACGATGTACATTTATGTGATATACTGTATATACATCTATGTGACACTCATTACATTACAGTACTTGCGTGCATATTGCTCCAATATCTCTCAGTAAGTTTTATTTTGAAAACAAAGTAACGAGTAAAACTAAGGGATCAGTTTGAAATAAAAATAAACCTCTCATTGGCTAAAAAGATCATGGCGATTTGACACCCCGCCCTAAAATCTCACCAGTTAGGGTAATTCAAAAGCTCAGGACAGGGAGTTTCAATGTTAAGATTTAACCATTATGAGTTAAAAAGTTGCAAGTGACTCCGGGTCTGGAAGTCTTAGGCCTACAGCCCCAAGGTAGTTTCTCACTCTTCATTCAGTGCTATTATACCCAAGTTGTGTGTGTAAAATTGCGTTTAAAATTGTGTGAAAAGATCTACTCCAAGTCGTCATCAGAATTTGGAAGCCCTTTTCTAGTGGCAAACGGATAAGTAGCTTGTATAAGTAGCCTACAAAAAACATCATTGAGCTGGAAAATTGGGAAGGTCTGCCTGGATCTGTGCTACTGAAACACCACTGCCTTGGACCTGAGGGAGAACATGAAGCCACCTGACTCCCATTCGAGCAAACTCATTGTGTGTGCTATGAAGGGTCCTTGCCCAAAATGAATCCACATAACAAAATAGATCTTCTGACTGCCTAAGTGTCACTACTAATTTTCATGCTGTAATGGAAAATAAACCAATGTCATTGGGTTTGGTGGTTAAGGGAAGGAGTTAAGTTAAGGGAAGGAGGTTAGTGAAGACAGCAATTTTCAAGCTACAATAATACACAGGTAAATTGATATAGCCCTTTCATTATATGTGTTTCTGCATATTTGCTAGTTTTTATGGATGAAATACAGATTCTGAACTGATTAAGCAGCTCAGATAAGAAGAGAAAGTGAATAAGAGTGACTGAACTGTCGAGAGAGGGCTGAAAGGTGAATAGGAAGGTAGTCTAAGAGGTATTGAGAAGTGAGTCTTACTGTTGTTCTGGGGTCTTCAGTAAACAAACGCTGTTCATCCTTCTTATATATACACAACAGCAAATACTCACAGCGCTGACAAAAAAGACAAACATGTAACAAGAAACACATAAGGTGAGCTCTTTGTTACTTCCCTGTATGCAAAACATAATATTGTGGGGGAACTGGACTATAAACCAGAAGATTCAGGGTTATGTAGGACTACAGTAATTTTTAAACAGTAGGTAGATTTCTGCAACAAACAGAATGTGAACTGGGTGTACTGGGTTGAGGCAACCAAGTCTGAATAATAAAAAAAGCAGTAAATGCAATCATTGAGACGTAATGGACTTGACGAGAGCAAAAAAAGTTTGGACTTCCAATTAGAGTTTTTTTTGCTGATATTTTCACTTTTCTCATGCTTTGCATTTTTATTTTTGTATATTTGTAGGCATTTGTGTGAGTTTTTGGATGCACGCACATGCAATGCACCATTTGGACAGTAATCAGAATTAGTTGCTAATTAAACATGGCTAGGAAGCAATCATTTAAGGGTTGTACTTCATTAGTTGCTTTCAATGAAAAGACAATTAAATCGTTAAGCACAATTATCCTTTGTCTGGACCAAGTGAACTGAACTACATGTATGAACACACACTGTGTGTTTTGGTTACCATGGCGTTTCCCGAAACCTGACAGTCCAAAGCTTCTCCTCGGGCCATTGGAAGAAATGATTCCTGGTACGTCTTATAGTAGCAGAAAGTGCACATCCAATCATCACTACTAAAACACACACAAAAGCATCATGATCACTACTTACGCTATGATAAGGAAACCTGAAATAGTTACACTCAATCTCTTAAATTGAGTTTCATATGGTTTAATCACTGGAACTTAGTTTTTAAAGAGGTGAAGTCAGGGAAGGTAGTTTAAACCTGCAATTTTATGAACAACTAGTTTTGGGCTGTAATCATATTTGCATGCATATCCATTGTCACAGTGGGTACCTCTGGTCTGCTGTGCATCACAGATCCAAAACCCACTCCACTCCAAACATGAGGAATTCTGTTCACACAACAGGTAAAATTGGCCCAAATCGGATCTTTTACAAATGTCTTTGGGTTGTGTGAACAACCTCAAAATGCACCGAATATGTCATTTTCATTCCAAACTGGGTATTGTAATCTGATACAGATCCAATATATATGGCAATGTGACTCTGTCTAATCAGCCAGATCGGAATTCATGTGAATTTACATCAGTCCACCTCGACATTTGCCATATATATGCTCTGAGGAGAAGGGAAGATAACAGCGAGAAAGGTTTTCTGTGGAGGATTTCAAGATCTCAAATATTTGTGATGATGTCTCTATGCAAACAAAATTAGAAGGCATGTGTCGCGAGGCGTGGACTCCATCGCTTAGAAAATTTCTAAATAAATGGTTAAACATGACCAAAGGAAGATGTGGCTGCAGTGTCAAAGGAAAGTAAAAAGATTCAAAGTGAAGTTTAAATAAACCAAGAATGCAAACCAAAGAAGTGGTCATGGCCAAATAATGTGTCCTTTTCAATATGATCATTAAATAAGCACCTGTTACTACTGACTCCATTTTGATTGTTTACCTCTGAGAGGGCCACGTGAAACATTGCTCTTTTGCATATGTGCGTCAGTTTTGGAGCATGAACTGTTCAGACTATGTCTGATATAGGTCCCAATTTTGTCATGCCTTCTGGGTTCTGTCATGGTTTTGTCCTGTCCCTCGAGGTTCCATCTGGGTTCTATCCATTTATGTCCCATCAAATGGGGTCTGTCCTGGTTCCATCCTGTACCTTTAGGTTTTGTCCCAAGTCAATTCTGTTCCTACTTCCATTCTGCCCCTTCAGATTTCATCCTAGTTCCATCCTGTTCCTCTGGGTCCCTTCTCAGTTGGATTCCGTCATTCCAGGTTTTATTCTGGTTATCATCTCACCAGAAACCTCCAGGTCTAAAAGTTTCTAAGCTCTGATGGTGGGCTGGGTCTGTGTTGCAGAGCAGTCCAGGGGTGTCCCTTCTAACTTCCATATTGGGTGTTATAAAGCTCAGCAGTATAACACAGTACACCATAATGTCATAAGCATAAATAAAAACTTTAGGATTGAGCGGTACGACGGTATTTCGGGATATCGCAGTATGCAAAAATTGTGATGGTATTTTAAAAAATGTGAAATTGAAAATGTATGAGAAATTTTATTCAAAATGAGAATGCTATAATAAATATTGTAAATAGGTTATTCCATGACTTGTTTCCTCTCTAAACAGTCATGTTTTCATGTAAGCTTAATAAGTTATGTATAATTCGTGGCTCTTAATGTCTCAGAAATGCTATTGTGAATACATTGATCATAACAGCCCCATCCATACCACACTACATGAAAACAATATGACACTGTGAAAAATGTCAGTACCGCCCAACCCTAACTCAAGTATTCGAAGTAAAAAAAAAAGAAAAAAACTGAAGCCTGAAGTTTATTGTCAAAAAAGTTAATTTCGATTTTCTATAAAATATTCCCTGTTCAATATGGACATGGCAAAAAATTGTATTGTCTCACATGGCTGTTGTGTCCTCTACTTCTGGTAAATGGCAACTTTCATGGAAAGATCGGGGACAGCCATCACAACACACCAGCTCACCACCAGAGTTACAAATGAAGCAGACGTCATCATTATTCTGATCCAGCTGGTAGTAGAAAAAAAAAACAAGTAAGACATGTTAAATGCATTATGTATAATACTCTCATGCATGTTCTTCCTGCCTCTCGGACTCCAGTTCCCAGAATCCTTCATATACACATACCTCCAACCAACAGAAATGATTTCTCTTTTCTTTTTCAAAATGCCATTTTCAGTGCATCTGTGATTACCATGTATATAGCCAATTCCACAAGACTAAAGCTTGAATTAAAGTTTGCACTATAACATACAGAATGTGTCTTCTCAAAATAATCACAAACAATTCCTTCTTTTCTATACATTTATGTCAATGTATTTTTCGTAAATAACAAAAGCTGCCTAGTAATCAATAAACAAAACAGTCTAATTAAAACCAGCACTAACAATCAGGGTGTACCACAAGGCTCAATCTTAAGACCAATTATGATTTTATTCTACCATAAATGCCAAACATGCAGTACAAAAAAATGGTTACACGTTTTCCAACCCCAATTCTGCAAACAGGACAGTATCCAAAACATATAAAACCAGAAACCAGTTATTTTTAAATTTATGCATATTTAATTGAAACTGCATTATAAACATTCATGACCACAGCAATACTTTGGAAAATCACTGTCAGTAAACATTTCTCACAACACCTACAATTGCAAGTTAAGACTCTACTATACAAAGCAGAAGCCTTATATTAACAGCATCCAGAAAGGCTGGTGGCTCGAGCTCAACTGAGATGGATTGGCACAAAGTGGAATAGTATATTCTAGTCTGATGAGCCAGCTATCAATATTATATTATGCAAATATTGTATCAGATTTTATAAAATTGTGGTGGCAGATGTGGTACATATATGATTATAGATTTTACGTGTCTCCAGCAAGAAATTTCTGTTATATCATGTAGTGTAAATAAGTTTTGTGTGTAAGTGGTTTCAGATACTCACTGATGTCTTTTGACAGCAATAATCACATTGGCAATTCAGTGAATGAACATAGAGGATCTTCTTCTGCAGATGGAACAAATGTCTGTTAGATCAACCATTATTTAGGTTAAATACTAACAATGTGTTCTATAAACTTTTGTAAGTTTTCATACCATTATCAGATAGTAGATAGTTTTGCCATGACAGAGTATGTCTTTCTTCCAGAGGCCGTCTGTTATTTCCGTTTTCACAAACTCCTCGGGAGTGAACCAGCCCTCCTCTGTGCGGATGCTTTTAGTAAGTGTTCCTGCAGCACACAAATACACGTGCTTACAAACATGCTAACATAGGTTACTATTTTGGCATTTTGGCTTAATGAACAGCTACAAATTAATAAGTTCACTGATTGAAACTGTAATTCACCTGATTATTCGATGACCTTAAATGATTTTTCCATTTAAAAGTTAAAATAAAGATATATAAGATGCAGTTGTCAGTAAGTGAAGATATATGGAGGGATGTAAGTGTAAATGGACTTTATTAAAGGTGGTACAACACACAGTGGAATACACACACAGACACACACAGTCCGTCACGCTATCCTGGTGGGGACTTTCCATAGACATAATGATTACTGTAGCTCATTAATTCTATACATACACATACCCCTAACCTTAACCTCAGTAATCTAAAGCAAATATTTTCCAAAGAAAGTTGCAGTTTCTGTAAAAAGAAAAGCATTTGTGCTCATGGGGACCAGCAAGATATGGGTCCCCACAATGTACAGTAGCACCTGAAAGTTTCTGAACCCTTTAGAATTTTTGATATTTCTGCATAAATATGACCTAAAACATCATCAGATTTTCACACAAGTCCTAAAAGTAGATAAAGAGAACCCAGTATAACAAATGTGACAAAAATATTATAATTGGTCATTTATTTATTGAGGAAAATTATCCAATATTACATATTTACTAAGTGACAAAAGTATGTGAACCTAGGATTAGCAGTTAATTTGAAGGTGGAATTAGAGTCAGGTGTTTTCTATCAATGGGATGACAATCAGGTGCGAGTGGGCACCCTGTTTTATTTAAAGAACAGAGATCTATCAAAGTCTACTCTTCACAACACGTTTGTGGAAGTGTATCATGGCACGAACAAAGGAGATTTATGAGGACCTCAGAAAAACAGTTGTTGATGCTTATCAGGCTGGAAAAGGTTACAAAACCATCTCTAAAGAGTTTGGACTACAACAATACACAGTCAGACAGATTGTGTACAAATGGAGGAAATTAAAGACCATTGTTACCCTCCCCAGGAGTGGTCGACCAACAAAGATCACTCAAAGAGCAAGGCGTGTAATAGTTGGCTAGGTCACAAAGGACCCCAGGGTAACTTCTAAGCAACTGAAGGCCTCTCTCACATTCCCTAATGCTAATGTTCATGAGTCCACAATCAAAAGAACACCAAACAACAATGTTGTGGATGGCAGGGTTGGAAAGAGTGCTCTCCAAACAGAACAATGCTGCTCGTGTACAGTTTGCTAAAGATCATGTTAACAAACAATAAGGCTATTGGAAGAAAGTTTTGTGGACGGATGAAACCAAAATAGAACTTTTTGATTTGAAAGGAAAGCGTAATGTTTCGAGAAAGGAAAACACTGCAGCCCAGCATAAGAACCTTATCCCATCTGTGAAACATGGTGGTGGTAGTATCATGGTTTGGGCCTGTTTTGCTGCATCGGGGCAGGACGCTTTGCCTCATTAAAGAACAATGAATCTGAATGGATTCAGAGAATTCTAAAAAAAATGGTCAGGACAATCTTTCCATGAGCTGAATCCCAAGAAAGGTGGGTCCATGTCAGCAAGACAACGACCCTAAGCACACAACCGTTCTCATCAAAGATGGTTTAAAGAAGAAAAAGTTCATGTTTTTGGAATGGCAAGTCAAAGTCCTGACGCTTCATCTAACGAAATGTTGTGGAAGGACCTGAAGCGGAGCAGCTAATGTGAGGAAACCCACCAACACAGCCCAGAGCTGAAGCTGTTTTCTGTAGGAGAATGGGCTAAATTCCTCCAAGCCGTGAGCAGGACTGATCAACACTCCAGGAAGGTTTAGTTTTGTTGCAGTTATTGCTGCAGCAGGGGGGTCACACCAGATACTGAAAGTCAAAGGTTTCTTGCCACGCACTATAGTATATTGGGATAATTTTCCTCAATAAATAAATGACCAAGTATAATATTTTTGTCTCATTTGTTTAACTGGGTTCTCTTTATCTACTTTTAGGACTTGTGTGAAAATCTGATGATGTTTTAGGTCATATTTATGCAGAAATAGAGAAAATTGTAAAGGGTTCACAAAGCACCACTGTACTATTAACATGCCCCCACCATCACCATTCACACCTGTCTTACTATATTTGTGGGGACTTCTCTTTGACATAATGCTTACTGTAGATAATTAATGTTACACCTACACGTAACCCTAACCTTAAAAACCTCAGTAAAATAAAACAAATCTTTTGACTTTTTTTGTTTTCTTCTAAAGAAGGGGTAACTTTAATTATATTTAATAATAATTAAAAATAATTTTAGGCTATATATAATTTGCTAGATTTTACAAAATAGATGATGAAATTAATATTATGTATCAATATATCACATATAATGAATGATAATGAATGGAAAGTGAATTACAAAGTAATTTAATATTTTACCCATTTTCTTCATTTTATTCTTCTATGATGAAAAAAACCTTAATCTGGTCTTGGCCTTGACTTGGATTCGACCACTAAAAGTCTTGGTCGTGACTCGGACTTGGCTACATAACACCACTTGTTATAACATCACATGTGTAAGTAAAGGGAAAATGTATGAACAAAATATAATTTCAGGCATACTGTAACGTGGGCACACCCATGTCCAGTGTCAAGTGGCACGAGCTGATCCAAGTCCATATCTGGACTTAACATAATGACACTTTAAACCGAAACCACAACAGAAGTGATACAAAGCAGGGTGGGTCAGTAGGTACGGCACTGGTTCCCAATGTCTGTGATCTCTGGGTTGGGGTTGTGCCAATTCCAGATCAGAGGGTCTGCTCCTGTAATGTGACACTGATCAGGGGTGCCCCTCTCTAATTAGGTTCTCATCACCTACCTGTAAATCTCTGTTTACATAAAACTCCACTGACAGAACCACAGCTGACCGGTAAAGAAGGACCTTCAAACAATGACAGATCCACCGGCTCAGTCTCTTCTTCCTCCTCAGCCTCCTCCTCAGCCTCATCATCTTCTTGTACCCTTGACATCTCTTTCTGCTGCTCCTGTTCTTCACATGATTCCCCCGTCTCTTCACTGAAAGCTGACACCAGTAAAGCAACACACGCAAACACAGAAAAAATTATGTAGTCAGTGTTTTCAGAACTGTCGTCAATTTTTATGTTACTTTAATGTGGCTAAATGTGTCAATAAAGCTGGAGAAATATTTTTGAATTTAGATTTAAATCTGTATAACAAAAAAGTGATTGCTTCAAAGTGATATGATGATTTTTGTCTTTTCTATAGGGACTGTAAATGATAAAAAGTAGACATATGAGTAAATATGAGAATGTGTCTGAGGAAACTGACTATGGCTGAAGCTTTCTGAAGAACTGATGCTGTCTGAAGAACCGGAGCTTTCTGAAGATATGGCAGGAAACAGCACCTTCTGACACTGTAATTAAAATACTTTCTAAGGTAATTACTTCTGTACTGAACAAATGCATGACAAATAATTCAACACTAGCATAATAATAGAGAGAAATAGTAAAAATGCAAGAATACCTTTGGAACGCAACTTCTTTTTGCGCGTGGAGCCTTTAGATGACCATCCTTAGAAAAAAAGCCTACTATTAGGTTGGTTGCCAAATTATAGTACGTAGAAGGTATAAAAGGTTCCTAAGTCTCAACAAAAGCTATACATTTGGCAACATGTATTTAAAAATATATATTTTAGCTATTACCAGGCAGCCATATTTACCTCTAAAAGTTTCTGCAGTGGAGTATTTTGGCAGCGAATGCTGAGTTTCCAGTTCTTGCTGCTCCCCCTTCCTGCATATCTCTCAAAATCACTTGGGGTGAACCATCGACCGTCTGACAAGATGCACTTCTCCCCTACCACAGTAAAACACAAAAAAAACTCTGTATCAAAAAAAGTCTCAAGTTTCACTGCTATCCTATAACAGTTAACCTGTTATCTTAAATCCCTGTAAAACTGATGAAAAGGTGGTCTTTTTCTTGGATGCCTTGTTGCCTTCTTGTTATTGATCAGGCTGCTTATAATGTATATAATGTATTCACATGTAAGCCAGGAGGAAATAGTTGGTTAGCTATGTGTTTAGCTGGATGTCATTACTGAGACAAACTGATCCCAATTCAAGCAGGACTAATTTAATTTAGGAACAGCACGTTCATTCATAAAGAAGCTTATTCCCATGAAGCAAGTTAAAATTATACGTACCTCTGGCCAGCTTTTCATTGTGCAGAGTGCCTTTTTTAGTACCACAGGTAACTGGTAGCTGATTTTTATAAATGCTCCATGTCCAAATAGGCAGTTTCTCTCCTTTCTTGAAAGGAGAGGCTTAGAGAGAGAAAGACATACAGGTTTGCACAAATCATTAACAACAATCAGAGTAGAATGTATTCTTTATATTTAATATACAATTCTTACAAAACCTCTATAAGTGAAACTATCACAAATGGTCTAGAAACACCTCAACACCTCTCTGTGTAGGTACTCTAAGAAGTGTGTGATTACCACATTGTCCCCTAATAATCTGATTATCAGACCACAGGGTCAAGCCATTGAGAAGTTCAATATATTGAGCCTGAATTCATATTCATATGCATCACATGAGGGCACACTTGGACAGACTCCAGAGACTCAAAGAAAAGGGGGAATCCCCTGGTGAGGTAAACACTGACACATACTGACAAGGAGGACCTGGGAGGAAACCCTGAAATCATGGAAGGCCGGCAATTAACCTGGATTCAAGGAACGCTACTATGAAATCTACTGGTGATAAAGTTGGCCCACGCTCTTCTCTCTTTTTCTACCGGTTTTCTCAGTCTGCACATGCATGCAAGCATAACCCAACATGGTTGTCGGGTCCACTTATTGTGAGAGACTTGACTTTTTTGGGGTAGGGGGGGTTCCATTGACCTGATAGCTTACTGGTTATTGCCACATGAGGGGGTAAAAGTGCTTCATTCGATGCTCTATAAAAAGACTCTCAAAGTCTACTTTTGGGTAGTGAACTTCTTGGTGAGAGATGACTGACTGCTAGATATGCCTCCACGAAGCACTCAATGACATTTTGCCAGGTTGACAAGCTTTGAGAGGGGCCGCATCTTTGGACTGAGAGAAACAGCATGGTCATTTTGACGCACTGCCCGCCATCTAGACTCTAGACCATTCTGACCTAGCTATTAGGAGGTGTTGGGAGGTGTCCATTGAATTGTACAGTTTTCCTCAATAAACTTATCCTTTCATTCTAATATTGTAATCACGTACATATATTATCATTACATTCACACATATGACGTTTCAGTCAATTCCAACAACTTCTTATTGGTATGTTTTTTTGTCAATGCGTGTACTTATTTAACTGCACTATATTCATACTTGGATTTGGATTTGTGAAATGCTATATAAGAGACTCACAGAACTTGGGTTTCGTGCCTGGATTCTTTTGTTTGGTAGTGGAGCAAGAAGAATGACCTGGTTCCTCATCCTCTGTCTCTTCAACGCTTTTCTTTCTCTTTTTTCCTGCCTTTTTGTCCTTTGACATCTTTTCTTCTTTCTGGACTGACACTTCCTTATCCTTGCTTGGTTCCTCTTCAGCAGGAAGCTCCACATAGTGCTTGAAGGAGCCTGAAAGATGACATTCAGGAAGACCAAGTAGGCATAAAGTAATGGAGAAGCTTTGAACCACAGCTCAGACAAGAATGTTTGGTCAAACACTCTTTTTAACTCTTGAACAAGTATGACCAACATAAAAAATGTTGAGTCCAACTGACCGTCCAGAAGGCTGTTCCGGAGAGAGCTCAGAACATGATATCTGTGCAGCATGTGATCCTGAAACACACATCCCCAAAACCGGCGCACGCATTCTGCTTTCTCCAGCTTGTCTAAAATCTGATACACACCATGCTGCCTCCTCTCCTTACTCTTCATCTTTATTACTTTCTGCAGTTGGAAAGACAGTATGACAAGGCCATTAGGAGATTAAACAAAGACTTATCAGTCATCACATTAAAACCACCGGCCAAATATTGTATGGGTTCTCCTCGTGCCTCCAAGGCTCTGATCTGTCAAGAAATGGACTCCAGAAAACCTCTGAAGGTGTCCAGTGGTAACCTATCTGGAACCAAGACTTTAACAGCAGAGCCTTTAAGTGCTATAATCTGTCAGGTGGGGCTTTCATTGATCAGGTTTGTTTGTTATTTTTGAGGCCCAACCACTCCGACAGATATACACGTCTTTTGCTTCCAAACTCAACTGGAATTTATTTTAGACATTAGAACTTCTTACTAATTTCCATTATGGTGGAATTATTAGAAGTGACACTCATATATGTATCTTCAACATGCCTCATTCATTTATATTACTTTTATAATATTTATGATTATGACATACAGTATTTCACCTGATGCTGGGATTCTAAGTATGCTGAAAATAATGAAATAATAATAATTTGAAAGCATCATAGTATAAATGATCAGTGACCTCATGTTTGCCATGGATTACGGTTAGGTTTTATTTTTGTTATACTGTTTAACAGTATTGATCCTTTTGGCTTTTTATTCATACTAAAGCCATTGAGGTGAACGAAGTATCAGCACTTATCACTGGGACAGTGGCGCTGAGACTAAGGGGTGTCTAAAATCGCACCTGTACACTGACATAATATACATATACATAAAATAATAAAATACAAATAATAAAATATACATAATATGATTATGATCATGCCCTAGTTCTTCTTATTTTGGGTTTTATGGCGATTGGCATAATGTATTGGCGCATTATCGCCATTGGCTAGACTGGATCTTTGGAACACCACAGCATTGAAAATTTAATTTAGGGTGCCCATGTTCGAGCTTAGTTATTTCTATTTCTAGTTATCAAAATTACTTTAATTGCAGGAGACAAGTTTTTTTGTTTAAAAATGTGCATTGTTTTGCATTGTTTACACTTCAGAAATAGAAAGGTTTTTAATGAATGTAAAATAAACAGGCCTAACAGTGAGAAAATCGAATCGTAAACTCAGTATCACAAATTAAATCACGAACTCACTTCTATTAAATATAGTATATATAGCTTATATATATACGTATATACGTGTGTATAAATATATATAAAAAAATAAAGGGAACACTTGGAGTTATACTGTGTTCTTTAAGTGTTTTTATATATATATACATATATAAAATGGTCTCTAATGTATTATACATTTCAGACTACTGTATTTTGTTTTGGTACTTTAATATTGTCTAAATATTAGTTGAATGTTCTGTATTATAAGTTTTACAGTTAGCTTCAGTGTGTTTAAAATGACTATAACATTATTAATTAGGTAACTTAGTTTAAATCCTCCATATACAATCTAGGCTGCTCAATGAGGTTGGGTCCCTTTTTGACCCTTGGTCCTCACAAGGTTTATTCCTCATTACATTTAGGGAATTTCTACTTGCCACTGTCTAGCTAGTTAGGGCTGTTGGCCTAGAAAATGGTAAAGCTGCTATGACACAATTCCCAGTCGTAAAAAGCGCCATACAAATAAATTTGACTTTTGTTGCAGAGCAATATGCCCAATTTACCTACTGCATCTTAAATAAACCTGCAACGCTGTGCATATGTGCTTGAACAAGTCACTACTTTTATTTCAGGTGATGAATTGAGTTAAATGTTGGTCTCTTACATCGTAGAGGTTCTCTTGTACCAGATTGTGGTCCCGGAGCTGGTTGAGGAAGGTTTGTGGCTCCTGCATAAGGGACATTTCGGTCTTCTTGCAGTGGAAGAAGCGAACCAGCTCCTCATCTGTGAGAAAGTGCAGCGGATCCATGGCGTCACCGTAACCTCTGCTCAATCCTGCATAATAAAACCAACCGTAAATGGACCAGTGGTGCTAAACGCACGCGAACGCACGCGAGCATGATCTTTTTCGTGCACAATCTTTGCAGGCCGCGTTCTCCTGTCGTCACTTCAATGCATTAAAGAAAGACTTTCTATTTAGGTCCAAAAGTGTCCGCGTCTATCTGGGTGACCCACCAAGTCCTGAATAATTGTTCTGGTGATATAAAGGTGAAATTTCTGCACGTTTACCCTGCGTCCGTCAAAGCGACCTCTGCCAGGGCAGGACGCGTCGTCACTGCTGCGCTAGAGGAAAACAAGAGCGTGACGAAACGAAACCGAAAGTAAACATGTAGCGCGCGCGTTACTGACCACTCTGACATTTCATTGGAAGACAGCACATTAATAAATCAAGGGATCAGTTCGTCGCTTATAGTGATCATATCCAGTGCTTGTTATGCCTCCAAATGATACACACGATCCAGCTGTTACGTTCTCTTAAAGCTTACACAGAAATGTCCTGTTCTCAGCGCCATGCGTTTTCAAAAGACGCGCAAGGGACGTTAAAAGTCTAACCAATCACTGACACCCATGCAAATCCGGCCAATCACTGCTCACCACTTCAAAAAGAATGCCTGGCGTGCAGAGCTGCATTGATTTTTGGCAGAGATGTTTTTGAAATGCAAGAATGGGTATTTATTTACAAATGAAATTAAGCTTATCAGACGAAACATTAAATATATTGGGTTCATATCGATTCCCATGTCCACGAAGTGTCGGTAATTTGTAACTGCAAAGCACTACAGGAACTGCTGGAGGTAGTATCGCTTAAATTGTCTGCCATTACTGCACTCTGTAGTAATGAAGAAGATCATATTTAATGAATCCGCTATAAGGCAAGAGACCAGGTGTAAACGACAGCGACGGTCTCCTAGACGGCAAAGCTCAAACCACCAGAGAGAGCTGTCTTGGGGGTCAAGCTGGGTTCACCGCAGACAGCAGATGATGGAAGGACAGGAAAATGGAGGGAGTGCCCCAGATGCTATGGGGGAAGTAGGATTGTCAAGTCGTGGGAGTCCCCAGGCAGGAGATGAAGCAGAACTGTTAAGTCATGGAAGCCCTCAAGTAGGTGATGATGCAGGATTGGCAAGTAGTGGAAGTCCCTGAGCTGGTGTCGGACTGTCAAGTGGTGGAATGGAGACAAGGGCTATGGTC
Organism: Ancistrus triradiatus; assembly: GCA_025084515.1. Taxonomy (NCBI): domain Eukaryota; kingdom Metazoa; phylum Chordata; class Actinopteri; order Siluriformes; family Loricariidae; genus Ancistrus; species Ancistrus triradiatus. The sequence goes on along the minus strand of JAJAGP010004271.1, from coordinate 15,999 downwards.
GAATCTGTAGTGGGACAATTAAAGAGTTTGCCAGAGAATTTGGAGAATCGAGGGTGTAGGATTATGGAAGGAAGTTGTCAGAGGAGGCCACCGGTGTGGGTAAAGGATTATGAGATGTGATAGTGGTGACTCGGGGACGAGTCTGTTGCGTTAAGGAGGGGGAGAGTGTAGTGAATGTGGAGGCGGGGCTTCTGATTGGGGCCTGCACCTAGGATCGATAAAGGGAGAAGTGGGGCTGGCTGGCGAGAACAAGTTTTGGTATTGTCCTGGGAGGGTGTCGTTTGCTGCTGTTAGAGCAGCCGACGATGAAGATGGGTAGTAGGGGGTTTAGTTGTTCCTGTTTGAGGAGGGGAGCATTAATTGCCTCCTGTAGGAAGATAGATGGGGAGTTAGGAGTCTAGCCCATTTGCTCAATTTTGGGTTTAGCCGTGGTGCTAACTGTTTATAACCCGGACCTATGATTACAAACTGGGAAGCTGGTGAAGTGCGCTCAATGTAAGGTTGATACTTCCAGGAGCTGAGACAGCTAACCGGGAAGCGGGAGAACCAGGGATGAACGCTACAAGTTTAGACCCCGGGGAAGGGTCTTGTCGGTGACGAGTTAAGTTGCTGATTTTAAATTGCTCATTGTCTGTGTCTGGTGTTTATTAGTTTTAATAATTACATGTTAGAAGAGGTAGGCTGACAAACATGTAGGTCCAGCGGTAGATCTAAAGATCCGTTGTGTGTCGGGTTAACCTTGGCGTGAAGTTTGTGGTAACATTATAGGAGTGAATATTGGAAACGCCTGGTGTCGTGTGGGTGGTCCTTGGTGTGCAGTGAGTATATGGGTTGGTTGGTTGGCTTCTGGGAACTGCTTATCTGCTTGACCTGAACCTCGTTTTATTCAGTTTGTAATAAAATAAACATGAATTGATTAACTTATTCCTGTGTGTGCATGTGGTGGTTATAGTCTCTGTTCCGGACCTTACCGGGTTATCACAGGTGGTGGCAGCATTACGCTACCCAGCTAACGTGAAACAAAAGGTTTATTACAATACCACCGTTCATTCTAAATAATAAGTTAGTCTCTGTGTTTGAACACATCAGTAATTCACTCAGGGGCATCACTAGAGACTTATGAATAGGCAGCTAAACTTTGACTAGGTGGTCTAGAGGTTAGTCCCCTCTGATAATTTAAACTGACCCAAAAGTTCCGCATTGTGAAACTGGCATAAAATTTAAAACTTGAAAAAAATTTAATATGATCAATTTGGGGAAAAAAGCCTCATAGCATCAAATTTCTATAAAGTGACACCTCATTCAAAGTCTGTTTTAGGTACAGATCTTGTATGACTTAACTACTACCCATCTAATATCCATCTACTAATAAGAGGTATAAATCAAGCAAAGATACAAGCAATGTTACTTGCAGTAGCTGGTCCTAAATACACCACCCTAAATACACCTCATCAGGCAGGAAAAGGTTACAAAACCATCTCTAAAGAGTTTGAACTAAACCAACCCACAGTCAGACAGATTGTGTACAAATGGAGGAAATTCAACAGCAGAAAAGAGCCGCACCCACAGGAAGAAGATATGGAGGGAATGACAAAAATAATCGTTAACGAATTGAAAAAATAATCGACAGATTAGTTGACTACCAAAATAATCATTAGTTGCAGCCCTAGTTGTAAGTAGTTCTGGATAAGTGTACCTGCTAAATGTTGCACTGTAGTAACTCCCATTCTGCTGCTGCTGTCAATGTTCAAGGATACTGCATGGCTGTTTGATTTTAATTAAACTCGCTGTTCAGCCCATGCTGGCCTTAACCGTTTTGTAATTAAATTTTTTTCTCCCAAAGTTTTGTCCTGAAATTTCAGTCACTGAACTTTACAGTCACATTTCTAATTGTGACACAAATACAGCATGGACAAGGAGATGTTATTTAGACAGTCACGCCTTGCTCTTGGAGTGATCTTTGTTGGTCGACAACTCCTGGGGAGGGTAACAAGGGTCTTGAATTTCCTCCATTTGTACACAATCTGTCTGACTGTGGATTGGAGTCCAAACTCTTTATAGATGGTTTTGTAACCTTTTCCAGGCTGATGAGCATCAACAACTCTTTTTCTGAGGTCCTCAGTAATCTCCTTTGTTCGTGCCATGATACACTTCCACAAACGTGTTGTGAAGAGCAGAGTTTGATAGATCCCTGTTCTTTAAATAAAACAGGGTGCCCACTCACACCTGATTGTTATCCCATTGATTAAAAACACCTGACTGTAATTTCATCTTCAAATTAACTGCTAACGCTAGAGGTTCACATACTTTTGTCCCTCACTACTATGTAATATTGGATCATTTTCCTCAATAAATAAATGACCAAGTCTAATGTTTTTGTCTCATTTAATTAACTGGGTTCTTTTTATCTACTTTTAGGACTTGTGTGAAAATTGATTGTGTTTTAGGTCATATTTATGCAGAAATATAGAAAATTCTAAAGGGTTCATAAACTTTCAAGCACCACTGTATATTAAAATACTGGATTTTTTTTTTTTCAATTGAACTGTTGGGAAAAAATATTAACATTTACTAACATAATTCTGAAACATTATGTCAGATTAATAAATGATTTTTGACAATTGTAAAAACTGCCATTATTAGGTTTCTCTATATCATAATTGTGTATGCTTTGACATTTATTGTTATTTATTGTACATGGTAAATAATTTATTCAGTTCTGCAACTGGTAAGTGGAAATTCATGAAACATAAGAAAAAGTGATGTAAGCAAATGTAAAGAGTGACATTACATAGTATATACTGTATGTTTAGCAGCATAACAAATCTTCTGCAAAAATACATTGTTAAGAAGAAAAGATTCATTTTACAAAAATTTATTGTGAAATAATTGCACAATACTGAGACCACAAAATATTTAATATCATTCAGACAATGTTTTGAAACTTGAAGACATAATTTTTAGCTTATATAAGATTTGTTTTTACCAGTATAGCAGTGATCAAACATAAATAAAAACCTTAGACAATTGTGTCAAAATTTCCATTTAAAGAAAAGTTGATTCCTCGTTCTGAATATTATAATCGATTGTGCCATCAGTCTTATCAGACTCACTGTTGCCTGCCTCGGTCAGAATTGCCGCCAGCAAACCCAGCGTGGTGTTCGGATCTAGAAACTTGACAAGTGGAATAGTCAAACCTCTTTCTTGGGCAAACTGATTCTGCAGAGTCATGGCTAACATGGAGTCAACACCCAGAGCAGTGAGAGTCGTGTCCTCATTCAGATCGTCCTCTTTCACTGCCAGTGTGTTGCCCAGTGCAGACCTGACATACTCGCTTGGCGAGGAGGTGGATCTTTTAACCTCCAGTTCTGAAACTGACAGTTTACCATGTTTGATAGAGTCCTCAACCAAAGTCTGAAAACGTGTCTTAAGGGCAATATTCTGGGCAAGGACATGGGTTGCCAAGTTCTTAAAGTTAAACTTACAAATTACCTGTTGGGATCTGTTCAGCCGGAGGCATTCCTCTAAGCTTTGGTGGATTTCATTCACATCCATAGTTACCATTCCCATTTCCTCAAGAAATTTTTGGAAATGGTCTTTGTTCAGCAGCAGGCCAAGGTTCAAAGCCCCCCAGTTGATGGACTGTCCAGCAAGTCCAAGATTTCTCCTATAATGACAAAATATGTCCAGAAACGAGTTGGCAGCAGCATAGTTTGACTGAGCCATGTTGCCTGTGTAGGAGGCGATGGACGAGTAGCACACAAAGTAATCCAGTTTACAGTGCTTTGTGGCATGGTGTAGATTGACAGCACCATTGATTTTGGGCTTCAAGACTTTCTCATAGAGACTTTTGTTCAAGGTTTCAAGTAAACCATCATGAAGCACGACTGCACTGTGAAAGATGCCTTTAACTGGGCAACTGGGGAAACGTTTCTCAATGGCAGAGATTACTTTCTGCACTTGTACCGGGTCTGAAACATCACAGGCCATGCTGACTACTGTAGAGAAATACAGATTCTTCATATCACTTATTTCCTGCTGCATCTTCTCACTAGGACTACTTCTAGAGAGAATGACAACATATCCTCCCCCTCTCTTGGCAATGAACTTCACAGTTTCAAAACCAAGTCCAGTAAGTCCACCAGTCACAATATACACTGAGTTCTTCTCAAAAAGCTGCTTTTCTTCCAGCAGAAGTGGGACCTTGGATAGCTTTTCAGGATCAGCATCTTTTAGCGTGATTACACGAATTGCCTTGGAACAGAAGTATGACTCAGACTTCTCCACAGACAGTACGTCGATGCTTCCAGATGTCACTTTTTGAAAGGTGACTGTTGGGAGATCTAATGCCTTTTTCTCCAAGTGCAAGGACTTTAGCCATTTGTAAATTTGGGGCCTTCGTACCTTGAGCTGTCCTCTTTCCAGAACTCTGGAGACCTGAATGGTCTGGACACAAGCATTGCTGTGTTCTTCTCTGAGTATTGTGTCACAAAGAGAAAGTGCTTGATGATCTTCACAAACAGCAATGATGTGTTTCACAGAGTCAACTCTGCATGCCTGTGAAAACTGATTTTTTTATCAAACGGGGGTAAAGAAACACAAGCATCAATTTGTTTGCAGCTTGGGTACGATCTGGTTAATTCTGTCCCTACACTACTTCCATCCTGATTTGTTTGCAGTCAGGGTTAGAACAGGACCAGGCTGAATTCAGGCTCAGAAAGAAAAGATGCCTAATTTTCTGTTGCTCTTTTAAACTAAAATTTTTTTTTTTTTTTAAAAGTCCATCCGAATCTCCCATGAAAGTGCCAGCGAAAGGACAGGACACGGAACACCCATTAAAAAAGGGAATTTCTTTGTTTTGTAGCACAAACAGCTCTTTGGATTTCAACTTTGGAAGATGCAGCTGTGGGGGTGGTTGGTAAAGGAGGACAATGTTGATCTCCAACGTTAGATGCTTTACATTTTTTCCCACAGCTGTTTGACTGTGCCGCTGAAGTCGAGGGCTAGAAGCTTGTGGTCTTGTGTAGTGTAGAGTTCAGTAAAATTGTTGGCCCATGTTAAGGCCAGGGACACTGACTGGGTAGTAGTCTGAAGAATGAACACACACTTGCTCAGTTCAACCTTGCACATTGTGCTCTTGAATGGAGTGTCAAAACTCATCCATGAGAATGGCTGATATGATGCTGGTGATTTTTGTAAGGGTCAGCTGCTTTAAGTAAGGTTTCTGATTTTGAATCTGAATATTACTCTTGAGCTTGTACGGTCGGGCCAGGGTGTGAGACAAAGTGTTAGCTTCAGAATCCGCCCATTTCTCACCACCAGCTCTGGGTATGTACTACAAGAATATGAGGAAATGACCTGAGCCAAAGCTGAAACATCCTCTGTAGAAATACTGTTGATGTCCACCAACTGGAAGAGGAGCCCTGATGCCTCTGCTGCACATCCTCTAGTCATCCCTGTCAACACAAATCCTGGGTTGACTTGATCCACTGTCAGTTCTGAAGCTTTGTAAGTTATTGTCCTGATTGATTTTTGGGAACCAATGGACCTCAGTGACATAACAATTTGACGGAATACTTCACAGCAGTTCACCATGCTCTCCAGAGTCTTATCAGGTTTGGAAGCACTATGGTTTGTGTCACCCCAAATAAACAGAACTTCTGGAAAGTCTTTCTTCATGTTTGTGATGTTCAGTCTTGAAAGCAATGCCTGAAAACCTTGGGACAGCAACTCTTCTGCATATTTAAAAGAAATATACTTGGATGTTTTGGCCAAGTGCTTTCTGAGGGCCTCTGCAAGACCTAACTGATCCGCAAACACTAAAGCCTTAGGTAGATGGCTAGACTTCTGCTCCCCAGAAACATCACTGTGGTCAGCATGGTAGAAATACTCTTCAACCAAATATGAAGTTCTAAGGTACTTAAGCACCACTTGCTTAATTTCAATCAACACTTTACCATCTTTGTCTGTGAAACAGCCAGAAACTTTCAGTTGGTCTGTTTCCACTTCAGTGGCTCTCAGGTAAAGGACCATCTGTGGTTGCAGGGGTTCAACGACAGTCAGACCTTCAATTGCTGCAGGAAATCCAGGTCTTAACAAAAACATATTAGCTACAGTGGCAGGCAAAAGCTGCATGAAGTAATCCAAGGCTACGGGGTGAATACAATAGTCATGCAGCTGAGGGAGCAGCTCCTCAGGAATAGATACATTTGCGATGATCTCTCGAAGTTCCTCCCCATAGTGCACATCTGACTCGTTTCTGAAAACTGATTCATATTGAAAACCACCCAATTGCATGTTGTTATAGTGTTCATCATAACTCTTGACTGACGTGCATCTTTTGTAAACACTTTCAAGTGAGATTCCTGGATGTTCAGTTAGTCCCTGTGTTCTGTGCTTAACAGTTCCAGAGGCAAACGTTACTGCTTTGGAAACAATTTGATATTTAGTTTCATCTTCAGCTGTTTCAAGCATCACCTTCATCTCTGGTGAATTCTGGCTATACACAAAAGTCTTCTGAAACCTGACACTAAGCTCTAATGTGTTGAGTGGTACTCTGGGTTTTGCAGTTGCCATACAAGCTGCAAGGCCAAGTTCAGCAAAGAAAGCACCTGGAATGATGGGGACGCCGTTGTTTTTATGCGCATGTAGATAAAACAGATCATTAGAGGTGAGATCACAGGTGAACTCAGTGCCGTCTCTGCTTGTCTGTGTTAGTACAGGATGACTACCTGTAGATCCTGTTAGCAGTAACCCCAAATCTAAGGACTTTTTGACAGAATCAAAGTGGTATCTGGGCAAAGTGGTTGGCTTGGTTTCACAGCCTCTGTAGATCTGGGACCAGTCAACTTGCAAGCCTTTTTCAAATAGTTTAGACACAAGTGTGAGAACTGTCTCGTGGTCTTTCTCTGGTTGAACTGATGGGAGCACAGTCACGTCTTGTCCCAGTGTTTCAATGATATTACGCTGCAAAGCTCTTTTAGGGCCTATCTCTACAAAGACTACATTCTTCGTGACTTTAGCTGCAGCCCTCACAATGTCAAATGCAACTGGCTCCCGGATATTCTGAGGCCAGTATGGACAGTGGAAAATCATCATGGGCGGCCATCTGCCTGTCACGTAAGGAGTTACGCTCGGTCACCATTTCATTTTCCTTCAGTTAGCCCAATGCTTTTTGACCTCTGAGGAGGATGGGGCCATCCTATGGGCCTATGGTAAGCAGTGCAGGAACATCCCAAAAAACATGAAGGAACAGATCTCTGCCATTTTTAGGCTCTTTAACATGTTGTGTTACTTTAATCAATGGATCTGCTTCACCTGATAGGTGCAAAGATTGCGGGCTGTTGTAAGCAGCCTAGGTGAAAACTGTCTTGGAGAGAGAGGAGTTAAGCTTTCAAACTTGGACACATCTATTTCCTGACGACCAGCAGCATCTTCCCCCGTACTCTGCCTTGCAGAGGAATGCGGTGATAATAACCTTCACTGAAGAGCTAAAGAGGGTAGAGAAGGACAGAGAAATGTGAAAAAAGATAAATAGCCACCAACCGTAAAAGTAGTGGCCAAGAGTACTGATACTGGCAATGATGCCAGTCTTTAGGAGAGTAAAGAGGGCTAACACCTTGAATGGCAAAAGAAGTGGTTGGACAATTTAGGCTATGAAATTGATCATGCTATTGGACCATTTTCAAGCATGGTCTATCATTGCTTATCTCTTTAGGCATTGGAAAGATGCTTTCAAATCTCTCTCACCTTCTCTTGAAAAACATTCTTTCTAAAAGGAGCTGCCCCCAAACCTGACCTTGTAGGTAAGGCCATTCCCACAAAATACAAAAACCAACCTTGGGTTAGCTCGAGGTTTTGATCTTTGCCACCTTCTTTAGCAGCGGATGGATAGGCTGCTTTTTTAGGTATCCAGGGTTTATGTTTGAAAAGCTTCTTGTACTCATTTTTCAGGTGACTTCTCCTACACGCAGAAGTGTACGCTAGACTCTGTATGTCTATGTCAGTCTCTTTGTCCAGCTTTTCAGTGGTCTCTGCAATCATCATGGCAAGTGACTTCTCGGATGCTGCAGAAAGAACGAAATACAGATTGCAATTCCTACCTTCAGTTTTTGGTGCACAGTGTTCACTGTACTGTTTGACAATGGCATGTGCATTCGTTCCACCAAAACCAAAGTTATTAACTCCAGCGACCTTTCCAGTTCTGCCTGTAGTTTCCCACTTCTTTGTTTTAGTGGGGATGGTGATATTAAGAGCCTTGGCATCTACACTACTGCTGTCCTCTGAGTAGAACACAGAAGGCACAATGGTTTCATGCTTCATCATTAGGAGAACCTTAATTAGTCCAGCAACTCCAGCTGCTGATTCTGTGTGCCCAATGTTACTCTTAACAGACCCAATGGTAAGGCTGCCGGCTCGAGCAGGACGTGCTTTAGCTATGACGTTCGAAATGCTGGTTGCTTCAACGGGGTCGCCTGCTGGGGTTCCCGTCCCATGTGCCTCTATATACTGAACCCCAGCCACATCACTCTCTGTACAGTAAAGACTCCTGAGAAGTTCTTCCTGTTGGACCATGGATGGCCTGGTGATTGGGCTAACGGTGCGGCCGTCTTGATTTACACCAGTTTTGCTTATAATCCCCCAAATATGGTCAGAATCTGCTAGAGCCTACATTTGGAAAAAATGAAAAAAACATCAACACCATAAATACAATAATGGATGGAACAATATCAGCTAAAAGCAGCTTCAAATTAATTTATTACATTTCACCTTTTTCAGAGGTTTTAGCAGAACAACTCCACATCCTTCACCTCTACCATAGCCATTTGCTGTTTTGGAAAAGGGTTTACTCATGCCGTCTGGGGAGATCATCTTAGCTTTGCTAAGAAACACAAACACCACTGGCTCAATAATGCAGTTTACTCCACAGCACAAAGCCATCTCACAGTCCCCTGAAATGAGAAATGGTTATTACAATATGGGTATACAATATTACTTATCTAATTAACTGGCAACATTATATTTGAACCTGTGTAGAATAACGAATACATTAATATCTTACCTTGTTTTATGGCCTGACATCCAAAGTGCAGTGCGACAAGAGAGGAAGAGCAGGCACTGTCGATGGCCACAGAAGGTCCAGTGAGATTGAAAGCATAGGAGACACGGTTAGCTGCAATACTCATGGCTGTGCCTGTCCCGATCCAGTGATCTTGGTTTTTCACGTCACATTTCATTGAGTGCATCTCGTAGTCTTTATTCATCAGTCCTAAATTGATATGGGAAACATCAGCAAACATCATTTGCTGCATGAGAATTTTGTTAAAGGCTAGTCATGTTGAATCTTATTGTCTCATTTAGATGGTTATGAACATTACCCAGAAACACTCCTGTTTTGGTTCCGTTTGCCTTTTCTAAAGGAATGCCCGCATTTTCAAAAGCCCTGTAGGTGCAGTGGAGCAAAAGCTTATGTTGTGGATCCATTTTGTTTGATTCTGCATCAGTCACCCCAAACAACTTCTCGTCAAGCTCATTGAATCTGTGTGAAATAGTACGAAGATGAAAATTGAGCTTTAATTATAATGCGCAAGATATATTATTGCAAGGGGGATGTGATTTTTTTTCCCTTTTTTTGCTCAATAAAGAATTTTGGAGTAGAATGTTTAAAATAAATTTCAGTGAGGTTTGGAGTCGAAAGATGTGCATGAGAGGCTCGAAAATATTCTTATCTACAAAATGGGGGCACTGCAGAAAAGGTTTGAAATCTGTAAGCTTATAGGCAAGGGAGGTTTACTTGCACAGCGTGTTTTGTAAACAGTGTCATTCAAAGTGATATAAATAAGAAAATACAAAGTTGCAAAACGATAATAGAATAAAATGCAAAATCTAAGATACTTAAAAATAAAGCACAGTCACTAGATAAAAGAATAAAAGTGCTTTAAACTGAACTGAAGTCTCTGTCAAATAGGACGGCTTGCAGTTTGGACTTAAATATACCTAATGTTGGAACTCTACTAGAAAAAAATCTGTGAAAAAAACAGTTTCTATAGGCTACAGTGGTAAATATTTAGTATGACCTCCCCTTACAATTGTGTAATAGCAGCATCTGGCAGCTTCATTGGGATACCAAATTGGTCCTTCTACAGTCCAAAGAAGCTTGGTCAGTAATGGTCTTTTTGGAAGGGTAGCAGCCAAGAAACCACTTTTTCAGAAGGGAAACAGGGTGAAAAGATTTCGATATGCTAAAGTTCACAAATATTGGAATGAAGATCAGTGGAAAAGAGGATAATGGAGTGATGAATCCGAGTTTGAAATTTGTGGGTCCAATCGTCGACAATATGTTGTACATGTGCACATTCATATATTTACAGAGGCACAAGCATCATCTGTATAATTTATTTACCCGTCTATGAAAGCTGCTTTGGTGGTGTAGGTCTTCCCAGGCTTGCTTCCATCAGGATCGTACCAGTACGAAGTGTCAAAACGATCTGCTGGGATTTCTACTGCACAGTTTTTCCCTTCATATAGAACCTTCCAGAAGTTGTCAATCCCTTCACCTGGAGGTTTACAAACATTAGGATAATTAGTTTATAGTTGTAAATATAAAGACCAGAGACAGTGAGAGAGAAATTGAAAGTGAAGAAGCAGTGAAAGAGATGAAGCCAAATGCAGCTCTGGAAATAACTGAGAGACCACTGCAAAATAATCAGTTTATCTTGTAGGTGATCTTGTATCTGATCTTGTAGATACTGTATGTGTTTAGGTGAAACTGGTCATTTCTGCTTTATTCTATAAATTTCTGACAGAGTCCAAATACAAATATTTATTTGCAGCAATGACAAGAGCAGTTAAACCAATAAAAGCTGGTTAAAATAACAAAGAATGTGACGCCGGCTTAGGGATAGGAGACACACACGAGGAGTCATTCAGATGAAAGTGTTACGGTACGCCATATCTGACTGGTGGCGAACCTTGAGAAACGGGGGGGGAGGGGGGGGGGGTTTAGGACCCAAATGCAGTTAGCTCCAGATGGAAAGGGTAAACCAAAAAAGGGAAAAAATGGGAAAGTTGCGGTATGTAAGTGCAGCTGCAAATGTGCTCACACACTCAACACAACAACGCCACCCTGTGGCAGGCGATAACACCACACAAGGGAGTTTAAAGACCTGACTTACCAGAACAACCTCCTGACTGCTCATGACTAGCGATCTTCTAATTGCTAGTCTACTGCTTTCCCTAATCAAGCCAAATAATGCTCAAAACATGAAGTGAGAAAACCATGTGAGGGTTGGTGCAGCACGCCAAAGCAATAGTGTCTGAGAAACGATGGTACGACGCTTGTGTGAGCCGAATTAAAACTGGAGCATGCGCGATCGTGCTGTGCGTGCTCACGCCGCCATATTGGGTCAACACTGGCCTTTAGCAGCCCCCCCCCCCCAGTGCTACTAAAAAACTCTCCTAGACTGTCTGACACGCTCTGGATTGAGCGTCTGATGGACAGGCAGGCCCGATACAGGGGACGAACCTTAGAGGAGGGCCCAAATGGGAGGGTGGATCATATTAGGTCTATATATATGTATATATAGGCTCTGTTCTCATGCTGCTTGCTCCGAGCCTCTGAGCCGCTCGTGGCTAGTCCTGTACTCCAGCCCTTTAATCTATATATATCTATATACGAGCGGCTCAGAGGCTCAGAGCAGGCAGCTCGAGAACAGAGCCTGGCGCTGGCAGCTTGAACAAAGGGCTAGACCCGACCAGGCCGATAAAAAAGGTTGGTGTAAGTCGCCTAGCTAGCCGAACAGATGCCAGGGACCTTAACACAGTAAAGGTGACCACAGACCTTAACAGTAAAGGTGACCACAGTACAGAAGTGGCCACAATCGACCGTGGCACAGGGATCGGTACTAAAGACCATGGCACAGAGATCAGCGCTAACGATCGGTGCGCAGGAGTCGGTACTGAAGACTGTGGCTCAGGGATCGGCGCTAACGACTGGTGCGCAGAGATTGGTACTAAAGACAGTGGCACAGGGGTTGGCGCTAACGACTGGTGTGCAGAGATCCGTACTAAAGACCGTGGTGCAGGGGTTGGCGCTAACGACCGATGCGCAGAGATCGGTACTGAAGACCATGGCACAGGGGTCGGCGCTAACGACTGGTAGGCAGAGATCGGTACTGAATTAACGTGCTAATGGGCGCAGTAAGCTCAGATACGGAGTTGGCAGCACTAGCTGCTCAGGTACGGAGCTTAAGTGCTCAGGTACGGCGCTAATGGGTGTGGCAAGCTTAGGCACGAAGCTGGGCAGCACTAGCTGCTCAGTTACGAAGCTTACATGCTCAGGTACGACGTTAATGGGCGTGGCGAGCTTAGGTACAAAGCTGAGTGGAGCTAGCTGCTCAGGTACGGCACTAATGGGTGCAGTGAGCTCAGGTACAGGTCTGAGGCTGTGCTTAAAGATGTCACAGAAAACAGAGCCCATGGCCAGCTGGCAGGACTCTACCACATATTTTGCTACTGCCCTGGGACCCTGCAAGATATCAGTAATACAAGGAAGCCGGGCAGTCCGTACCTGTAAGTGAGGGTCCCTGAAAGTGGTAGGCAGGGGCAGCCTTACAGGGTCCATACAGGACATAGGGGGCTCAGGGCAAATGAGGTCAGCCCAATCAGAAGGCATCAAGCTATGAGGTGAACCAGCCCTGGCCCTGGGCTTGAGAATGAAGTGAGTGTCTACATGGATAGCTAGATCGTATAGCTCGGCCAGAGAGGGAGGTGGTTCCAGGGCGAATAGCTCGTCCCTGACCTCCCTATTGAGGCCAAGCTGAAAAATCTCCATTAACATCCAGTCATCCAGGCCTGTCTCTACAGCTAGCTGATGGAACTCATTCACATAATCAGCATCCTTGCCTGACCTCAAAGATACTGGGAGATTTTGGAGATTCAGCGTGGTCAAAACCTGGTTCCTGGAAAACAGTTGGAGCACCAACGCTTTCTATGGCGAGGCCTGGGCAGCTCTATGGGGTCAGGTTGCCAAAGTTGGGCCACACCTGAACCGAGGCAACTTAACGGACCCCCTAGAACTAAACGGAACCCGGGAAGCGTAAGAGAACGCCACTTACGGAAAGTGGGGGCCTCCATATAGGAGGGCCCAGGAGCTAACTCTAGGTCTAATATTGGTAGCACCATTCTGTTATGGTACGCCATATCTGACCGTGAAAAATGAGGGGGTTTTAGGATCCAAATGCGGTTAGCTCCAGATGGAAAGGGTAAACCAAAAAAGGGAAAAAAGGGAAATGAAATGGGAAAGTGGTGGTGTGTGAGTGCCGCTGTAAATGAGGTCACACACTCAACACAATGATGCCACCCCATGGCAGGCGACAACACCACACAAGGGAGTTTAAAGAGCTCCTGTGGGCGTCACCCTGGAAAACCAAAAGCAGCAATGAAGGCTGCAGCAGAGGGAAGAAAACAGTGAATATGAAACCACCGCAAAGGCGTGCCATGGGAATTCCTCAGCGCTTACAGGAGAGTGGCATGGACGCGGGGATGAAGTGGCCACGAAGGCCTCAGCACTTCTTTGGCGCTTACAGGAGAGTGGAATGGACGCGGGGTAGAAAAGGACGAGACTATTAATCAGCGCAGCGTCCTTTTCTGAAAGCGATCGCGAGGGGAATGTTTTTTGTTTTCTCCGATTGCGTAGGAGGAAGGGTGACAGTGTGAGAGGGAGGAGGCGAGCCTCGCAGCAGCAAGTGAGCCACAAAATCAACCGGAGAAAAAGTGGCGTTAGCACGCAAAAAGTGCTTTTCCTACACTAATTTCTATCCCCTAGCTTACCGGAACAGCCTCCTGACTGCCTAGGACTTACCGCTTTCCCTAATCAAGCCAAAATAATGCTCAAAACACTAAGCGAGAAAGCCGTGTGAGGGCTGGTGCAGCACAACAAAGCAATAGCATCTGCGAAGTGATGGTGCAGCCACTTTCACGCATAACGCCTAATTAAAACTGGCACATGCGCAATCATGCTGTGCTTGCTTTTGTGTCGACGCTGGCTTCTAGTGACCCAAGCGTGACTCCTAATACAAAGGTGATGTTTATTAGAAATACGGGTGAAATTACAGAACACTACGAATCACGGACATAAAACGGACGAGGCGAGGGAGACCCGAGCCGAACAGGGAGGGACGAGAGACGGAAGCAATGACAGAGAGGAAATGAAACTAGGTAAGAGAAGCGATAAGCTGGGCTAGAACCGAGATACGTGAAGTGATAAGAAGAGGCTTAGAAATTAGGGGGGGAGCTGAAAGGACTGGAAGATTAGAAGCAGGTGTAGAAGATAGAAGATAGTAGTGGTAGAAGATGGTGGTAGAAGATAGGTGTGGTACTCTGGTCTGACTGCAGGTGTGACGAAGGTGCGGTGTCTGCAGACCTCAATTAATCATACAAATAATAAAACAAAAAACTATTTTATATTCATTTTTAACATTACAATACTAATATTATAACTTAGGAAAGGTCACAAATCAATATCTCATTCTCAGCGTTCATGTGTCTTGCACTATTCCTCAACACTGTAAATAAGATTTGGTTCAGGCGATCAAATAATCAGTACCTCATTAAATAGTATGAGGTGTGTCTGTGCTGGAATTCATCAGTTACTGGAATGCAACTGCTGCCATATACAGTATGTAGATATGTTGATTTTAAGAACATTTTGTGGTCGTTTAAATATTTCCAGAGCTGTACACCCAAATAAATAAAGGAACATGAAAAATTTATTTCTGAATGAAATGAAACCACAGGTCACACTGTTATTGTAACGGCGGAGGTGAGAGGGATGGCGAGACGAACGCAGGTTCAAAAGAAAGGGGTTTTATTTACAGCACAAACAACAAAAGGAAACACAGCGAAAAATGATGGGTGAGGACCGAAAACAGGTGGTCAACGTAAAAGGGCCGAAGCCGAAAAACAGGCATGGAAAAATGCGAAAATGGATATGAAACAAAACAACACAAAACGGGTGTGAATCAAACAAAACACGGAAGTGAACGAAACGAACTATGCCTTACTGGTGACGTGCATGTAGACTTGATGAGCGGTGCGGCGCGTAGGGACACGGCGATGAGTGGTGCGGCGCGTAGGGACGCGGCGATGAGCGGTGCGGCGCGTAGGAACGCGACGATGAGCGGTGCGGCGCGTAGGGACGAAACAGGCATGGAGTACAATAGATAAACCGCGAGGTGAGTCTCTCGTGGGCGCGCCTTTATAGGAATCCCCACGGCTGAACTCGATCAAAGTGATCGCGGTGGGGCTTCCTGATTTGTCCGAGTTACGGCTGAGGTGGTGCCTGCTGCCGTGGCGCGTGACAGAGCCCCCCCCCCCCCCCAAGGAGTCCGAGACGGAGCTAGGACTCCCAAGATGGACCCCCGGGCACAGTTCCGTTTCAGGCGGTCTCCTCGCCGGGCGAACCCCAGGAGGGGACTGCCAGTGGCCGGATGGCTGGAGAACGGAGGCACCGACGTGAGGCTGGCGAGCGGCGTCGACGACGAGAGGCTGGCGAGCGGCGTCGACGACGAGAGGCTGGCGAGCGGCGTCGACGACGAGAGGCCTGAGAGCAGAGTCGACGACGAGAGGCTGACGAGCAGAGTCGACGACGTGAGGCTGACGAGCAGAGTCGACGACGTGAGGCTGACGAGCAGAGTTGACGACGTGAGGCTGACGAGCAGAGTTGACGACGTGCTGCTGGAGAGCAGAGTCGTGGACGAGCTGCTGGAGAGCAGGGTCGTGGACGAGCTGCTGGAGAGCAGGGTCGTGGACGAGCTGCTGGAGAGCAGGGTCGTGGACGAGCTGCTGAGAAGCAGAGTCGTGGACGAGCTGGATCTCCCTGGAGGAGACAGTCTCTGAAAGGATCTCCGTGGAGGAGACGGTCTCTGAAAGGGTCTCCGTGGAGGAGACGGTCTCTGAAATGGCTCCACTGAAGGAGGCGGTCCCTGGACGGGTCTCTGT